>JAVQJL010071612.1:0-14258 GCA_036024295.1 Nannoperca obscura | reverse complement strand
TTTCTTTAAAGTTAAGACTAGTTTAAAGTCATCTTCATTGAAAAGTACAGTGCTTTTCCTTCAAAAATAAGGACATTTCAATGTGACCCCAAACTTTTGAACGGTAGTGTACATATATCTATCTGCAGTTTGTATTTCTGTATTACTACTCTTACAATTCATTAGAAATACTGCATTTATTTTACATACAAAATGCCACTTAAATTATATTTTTCATTTTCTTACATTATGGATGTTAATGACAACCAGCTGACTAAAAGAGAATCTCGGAACCCATTGGCTATGATCTGATGATTTGAATGCAGATATATTTTTAAATAAGCTAAAAATAGCAAATCTCTAGGGTTTTTATCAGAGACTGATAAAAAGCTAAATTGTCATCAGACGATAGTAGATTAGCTCCGAGATTGCATTCCGACCAATGTGTTCCGCCTCTTTTGCTCTCTACATGAACTGTTTACCTGCATGAAACCAAAGCCCGCTTAAACATGATTTGTCAATACTACAAGACTACAAACAGACTGTCAAACAAAACCAGAAAGCTTCAGATACCAAAATCTTGCAAGAGTCTGATACTATCGATGACTATTGTGCAAAACTCGGTGTAATGAAACTCCTACTGAACAGTTAGAGTTATTTTAGTAGGTATGATATCACTAAACTGTTCTTTTCAGATAAGAAATATTTTGTATTTTTTGAGAGCAGACCTACTTGTGTCCAATTTCTCAGAGCAGCAAGACCAGAAGCTCTTTGCTTTTATGGTTTTGGTTGAACTCAGAGTACATAAAGTGCCAATTACTTATTTTGTCAAAACCTTAAACCTAAAAAGGATATTTCATTTAAAATATGAAATAGAACAAAGTAGCAAATACTTACTTTGGAGAAGCTTGACATTTTTACAGGACACAACTTATAGACACAATGAAATAAATCCTTAGGTGAAGAAGATGGGGGTGGGGGGTTGGGGGGGGACCAACAGTCCTCACTGGGATTATCCAGAGACTCACTACGGCAAACACATTATGAGCGATCAAACAAAATCCCTGAACGACTTCATCAAATCCCTCTTTAATTATACCCCTAATATTCCATTTTGATTGGAAATACAACACATTACGGAAGCTTAAGATGCACTCACTGATTCACTGTGAATTTACAGCTGGATCACTTATCAAATGGTTATTAGAGAGCTAATTGTTTTCGGCAGGAAGCTGCAAGAAACCATCACCTTGATAAGTAATGAACCAGAAATCCATGTTTACTTTGTCCTAACTAACCAATGAGGGATTTAAGTGAAGCTGGAAAACAACTCACAGAAACCCAGGGCACTGAAAATGGCAGACCGTACATAATAGACTGAAGGAAAGCAAGTGATCCATTGTGATGCTGCAGGCTTTCAACATCATGTCTAGAGCTCCATCTGAGGCTCTGAGTGCTCTGCAGTCTCTTCCAGCTCTGCTCTACTGCTTAATGTACAGCATAAAAGCCCAAATCAACATGATTTTGTATATTAAATCATCTTACAGTTAATATAAAAATTTGACGCATCATCATTTGTCACTCTATCCTTTGTCTTTCTTTCTCCTTAATCTACATTTCCTCTTTTTGTTTTTGTCATTGGAGGACAAGAGCATCTTCTTGGCTGATGCTACTTGGCTTGCGTACCACACTGATCTTCTATAAGTGGATATTTCTGAAACACTGTGTTAAATGTCTCCTCTCTCTGTGTGTGTGTATGTGTGCAAAAGGACAATAGAGAGAGCAGTCACGTGCTGCGGAAAAGAGTGGGAGGAGGAGGATGTCTGCCAGCTCTGACACAGCACTCTTCCTCAGTGAAAGAGAAAGGGAATTCGTTAAGATTATGAGCCACTGTAACCCTGTATTAGAGAGCTCTATTTCAGCCAGCCCTTCATGCTCTGTAACCGCGGTGACATGCCATTTCGGTATGGATTTATTTGGGAGTGTGTGTGTTTGCAGTGTGCATTTGTATTTGTTGTTGTGTGTGTTTTATGGAGGCCCCGGGGCTGCAGGCACTGCGTCAGACACTGAACCCAGACGAGTGTGTGATGCTCTGGTACAGTGATGCTTCCAAGGTCAGTGGAAAGCTTTTTGTGTGTGAGTGTGTTCATAAATGTGGGCAACTATGTGCATGCGTGTGTCCTTCTCTTTCTGTTTCACCTTTCTCCTTTTAGGAGTAAACTACGGTGGCCCTGAAGAGCAAAACACAAACGCAAATCAGATTACACAACACATTAACAGAAAACACAACACATTCACTCCTAATGGAAAGGGTAGGTACTACTATCGGAAGACGTGGGTGCTTATTAACAAGGATCAGACTGTGTACCTAGCTGGTCTCATTTCAGATACTTCCAAGGAAACATACTCATTACAACTAATCAGATACTTGGAATTAGAAATAGTTACAACATTTTGTTTGATTTCTTACCAAGAGTCAAATGAGAAGATTTATGTAATGTTTGTGCATTAAAGTACACAGCTAGAGTGAGAACGTGGTTAGCCTAGCTTAGCATAAAGACTGGATAAAGCGGAAAACCGTTAACCTTGTGCTTTACATTGATAAATCAAAAATAAATGAATAAAGGATTTTGTTCTCTGTACAGGAACAACAGTGCCAAACCTGGCAACCTCGCTGTGATGTCAAGACTCTGGGAAACTGCCTAGTGTAGCTTTTGTTTGCCAAGAAATTGATCTCTGGACAGAGCCAGGCTACCTGTGACGACCCCCCCCCCCAGTCTATATGCTAAGCTAACTACGTCCTGACTCTGTCTCTGTGCAGACATGACAGTGGCACCAATTTCCTTATTTCAATCTCAGTAAGAAAGCAAATGAGTGTATTTCCCAAAATGTCAAACTAGTACTTCTCAAAGCAACAAGAGACGAGACTACTAAAAGAAAAAACAGTATCCAAACATTATAAAGAGTCGATGCCTAGTACTCCTCAAAATTCGACTGGCATCTTTCAGCACACGCCTTGCATTGTTACGATTGTTACAATACTGAATGGGACAGATGTGTTGGATCCTAATTACCAAAATATTACCTATTATGTATAGTCAACAGTGTATAAAAATTGGCACAAACTGTCAGTGTCACAAAGCTAGCATACATCTGTTGTCTTTTTTTGTCAGATTAACCCTTACCTCTGGATTCACAAGCATAAACCTTCACACATGAGAACAGCAACAAAGCACATTACTTTATTGTTGCAGGTGTGATATGGCTTTAAAATTTTTGGATTCTTATTGGCTGATTTTGGCCCTCTGATCAGCTTACTAGTAAATAAAGTGATCAAAATGCCACAAGGAAAAGGTATGTTCAGGATGGAATCTAAGTTCGATAAATAGTGTTTATCCTGTTGGCCAGTGGGTGTAAGACGATAGCCATGTGATTGCAATGTCTCTGGTTTGAGGCTGTTTGTTGCATGTCAAACGCAAAGTGTGGAGGATGAGCCTCATGACCCTGACCAAGAACAAGCAGGTACAGATAATGAATGTATGCATGAAACATTTTACAATATTTACTGTATACTGTGAGACAACATCGGCATCTGTCTATAGACATCCCATAATGCTTTATGGCATTATTGGATTTACATTACTTGATTTGTAAGATATGTATTTCAGTTGATTAGCCTAAAACAGACATTCCCATCTAGTTATTTTATCTATAGTTTCTCACCCTAATTTCCAGAACATTTACTGCAGTATACCACTATATCAATATCACAATAGAAAATGACATAGTCTGTGATACGAGGTTTTTCCATATAAGTCCCCTCTAAATGAATGATTCAGCTAATGAATAAACATAGGCTCATAATTCCTTGTCTGAGTCAACATGAGGCCTTCACCTTTTGAGAAATACAAAGAATGGACAGAATAACATGAACACCTGCATAATATAATGAGATCCACTACAACAACCCTATACACACTACACTGTAAAGTGTTCACCTCCTGAATGCGAAACACAAAATATTGTTGTCTTAAAATCACTGGGTTATATTTTTGACAACATTTTTTGACAAGAAAAACTGCTGTGCTTCCTGTTTCATCAACCTGAGCGCCAGCACTGTTTGAATTTAAACATTTGTCAGCTCAGGTTGCTGCTGGCTGCCGAGCATCCTCATTCAGCTTCATGTTCTGGGACTGATGCTCATACACAGTCATGAAAGGGGCGGGTGAAGCTTTGCTTGCTTCCCATCCCCCCTCTTTCATCCTGCCTGCTACATCTACTGCTGCAGAGAGGACCCATGATGGTGTTGCCCTCCCTCTCTGCCCCCACTACCTCCACCAATCCCATCCCAGCTTCACCTCAGCCAAACATAGCGCAGGTGTTGCGTGCTGCGTCCCTGCCTTTACCTACTGGGAAACACGAGTGTTTACATTGTTCTGGCAACGACGATTCACTGGATACAGAGAGCGGGCACGTGCCTGCCTTTAGTTTTAGAAAGTGGGTTATGTAATCGCCAGTTACAAAGACCTAAATAATGAAATAATACAGAATGGACAAGAATATTTGGCATCTCAGTTTTGTGGCCTTAAATCAAACAATGTTGCCATATTACAGAAAAATCATATCATAAGCACAACAAGCAGTGGTGCAGGGCATAAAAATGCAGGTGTGGACTCACACTGATATTAATACTCACCACAGCCACAATATGTCATCAGGCCAAAGCATATTTCCAAATCACCAATTAAAACAATCTGCTGATCAAACTCCACAGCGGGGCTGGACAATGGTTCAGCATTATCAGTGGAACCTTATCATGACAACATGATCATATAACGTTATTGGTCGACACACTTCTATTATTAAAATCAATGATTCTAAGCAAACTAATTAAAGACAAACACAATGAGTTGATCAAGTTTTAGGGTTTTAGGGTTTTTGCTAATAACAGTGGAACACAGTTCATTGCATTGAACATAATTGATGATTTGATGTGGATTTGTCTCAATTCCCAATTTAGTGATATATTTAATTAATGGACAAATATTTGTATACATAGTATGGTATTATATAATATCCCCAGCCCTGCTAAACAGTCACAGTTTCATACACCACCAATCACAACAATATTTCATTATTTTTATCATATATTATCATATATGATATTATATTGTACTTTTGGCTTCAACATGAATTTCCATTTTTGGGTTTGTAAATCATTCAGGCTCAACTCATGCTCCATGTGGGACGCCTGATTCCCAGCCAAACCTTTTCACCCTGTTCTATCAAAGCAGAAGAATACTGTAACTGTATGACTGAGGAGGTGGACATGTGCGCGTGCTGGGGTGGGTTGGGGGTGGGTTGCCCAAAAATGTGCAGCAGGGCACATATGATACTGCCAGAGAGTGACACAACATTACTACAGGGGGAGTGAGAGTGGTGGATTTATGTAGTGAAACCGAATCAATAAGTTGAACAATTGAAGCAAATCCTGCACCATGGGCAGGGCACGTTACCAAAAATGAGGAGAACGTGACAGAGAAGACTGGTCATGTGTTAGATACCTGGCTTCACATCAAGTGCTCTATGAGTCTTTCCTTTGCTGTGCAGGCCTGTCTGACATTATCACGACCACCGACCCTTGCACCCAGTTGACCCTGCAGAGGATCGAGCTGCTCCTCCATGTTCAGGTCTGCATCGACACCCCACACAGACTGGAGCATGAGCACCAAAGAAATGAGACCAAATCAGATGCTGTGCAGCGGAGTCTACGGCGTCCTGGTGGTGAGTGGGTTTGATCGGTGGCGCACCGTCAGTAAAGGGCATGCTGATGATGAAAGGTCGTTACTGGACTGTATCTTACGTACAAATACTGCGGAATTTCTCGCGTAGCGGCCTTATTTAGCTGACAGCAGCAGCTTGATTCAGTTCTGAAGCGCTCCGGCTGGGAAAGGGTGTTTTATGCACTCGATTCATGCCCATTCAGAGGGGTGAGGCACTGCTGAAACCAGGGAATCCCACGGATGGAGAGCGTTAATCTCCAGTCACTTTATAACCATTAGATTGCCACCCATAATTAGCTAGCCAAGGTGTGGGGAAGCACGCAACACTGTTCAGGCGAAATCACAGTTTGTGTTGCAGCTCCAGTGCAACGCAGATTATTCCTGAAATGAACGCTGATCGAGGCTTGAAGGGCGTATGTGGGCTACATTTGCCTCCAGGCTTTCTGCATCTGGAGAACGATGCCTGCATTTTCTATCAGCGGGCTAATCGCCGCTTCCTTTAGCCATTTTCACGTCTCCGCCGCTGGAAACACAATTGCGCATCCGCACCGCAGGAGCCTGGCGAGACAAACCAGTCTCTGCAGGGTATCCACGGCTCGCTCACTACACGGCCGTGCTTTACAAGAGGATACAATAGAACCCCAACGGCACCACCTTCATCATCATCATCATCATCATCATCATCACCCAGATGTACTAGCTGACGTTCGCATCCAGAAAAACACACACAAACACACACCCGCACTGGGGCGTACAGCGCGGCGCCGCATCTCTCCAAATGTGAGCAAATAATAAAAAAAGAATCTTACTTTCGCCGACCACCGCCTTTAATCCGATAGGTGCCATGATGCTGCTGAACGTTGGACTGAGTGTTCTCCCACTGCTTCCCCTCTCTCTCTCTCTCTCTCTCTCTCTCTCTCTCTCTCTCTCTCTCTCTCGCTCACCTCGCTGCGGAGGAGCCTCCAGTTAGAAACGTCACTGCGTATCTTTCCGCATCATCTCCTCGTTGGTGCTGGACGTTTGGTCACAACAGCGATGTATTAGTTTAAACTACTTCTTACTGTGACTTATACTTGTTCTTAACCCTCATTATTCCTTATATAATCCAGACATCTCGAAATATATTTTAAAGCCTATTTCCCTGAAACGTGCCATTCAATTATTGTCCACATGTAATAGTCTATAAATAGACTATGTTATTAAAACTAGATATCAGAGGAGATTAATAAACATGCTACAACATGTTTAGTTAGTGTTTGAGACATTTTACTGTGTTTGGTTTAAATGGTTATAATATAGTTTAACGGGTGAACATTATCGCGCTGCAAGGAATGATTCTTTACATTATTGGTTAATGTGGTTATACAATAAAAAATGTCAAAAATGAAGGTTAAAGTGATGTCTACAAGCTTGTTTCCTCTGAAATCCCAAAGCCAAAATATATTTAGTTTACAGTCATGGACAGGCTGTTCAGCACCAGTCGCAATAGCTGTTACTGATGTTGTCTAAAATATAAGTTTAAATATTTGCTGATTTCTCGATTTTCTTTATGAAAAGAAAGAGCAGCCAAATAAACAATCAACTCTGACTCGCTGACTGGCAATATAATTAACAAGAATATCCTAATGCACCTGGCATTAATCACTGAGAAAACTCTACACGTTTTTCCATTAAAGGTTGAATTACTTCACACATCTGCTCGTTGAGCAGTATTTATTATCTGAAAAAATGTAGTGATTTTCACCACAGGTTCGCTGAGATGGAGGATGTGGTTTCCTGCAGCCTGACTCTCAATGATAAAACCGCCCGGAAACAAAGTGTCCACGAGGGGGCAGCATGTCGTTCTGCAGGAAAACACTGCGCATCAAGGAACAACTTCTAATAGTATTCAGCTTATTTTGGGCTTCACAAGTAGTACTGTATATAGTATATAGTATATAGAATTGTATATAAGTATATTAATTACATCGATAACAATGAAGATTCATAAAAAAGCCACATTGGTTAACACCAAGTAAAGTCCGGCTGCACCCAAAAATAACTCTCACACACACAGTAAGTATTGAACATGCTGTTAGTCTACACAGCTCAGGATCAGGCCACACCCTTGGCAGGGCCGACTGAACACGTTGGACCAGTGAGGACTCCCAGAGGGTGTGTCCACCCGCAGTGAAGCAGGCCAGTGTTCACCTCCTCCTCACCGGCGGGGAGTTGTCACCTCGCCTCAGTCCTCCTCGTCTTTGGAGACACGCAGCAGCGCCGGAGTCGTGCGTCTCTCTGGAGGGAAGTCGAGCCCTTTTCCCAGCGGCTCTGCTCGGATATTTGAGAGTGCTGGAAATATCACCAAAACACGTTTTCCCTTTGAGAACAACCTGTAACCAAACCGGATACTTGTAGGACCTGTGAGGCTCTACTGTAACCATGGGGGACGTGGTTTCCTCTCACCTGGATGAAAGCAGGAGAGAGATGATTACAGGTAAGAGAGGAGTGTCCGAGCTGCAGCTTAACGACGGATGTAGATGTTCTTTTATTCATATCCAAAACAGCGCTCAAAGTGCGTAACAACCTCATTGACTTTAAACATCCAGCAGTGGAATGGTTACACAGCTATTACAGAGTTCATTTCTTATTCAATACTGTATGTGGTGTTAAAATACACAACAATGAACTCTGATTTAATTTTTTTAGTCCCTGTTTCATTCTAAGACAAAGCTACTGTCAGTGCATTGTTTCTGCTCTGCTGCAGGCCTATTTCTCAGGGATAATAAGTAGCTTTTCCAAAGGGGAGCGTGTTTGTAGAAGTTTGGGACTGACTGCTATTTAAGTCTCACATTGCTCCAGTCTCCCACTGTGAACTGTGCAGGTCTGTGTGATTATTTGAACAAGGGCACGGGAGCAGAGGGAAACAGAAACCGTGCAGAGGCTGAAACATGTAGATGCTTTCTTGAAATTACAAGACGTAGTTTGGCAATGCATCCAAGGCCCAAAACAACTCAGGAAAAGGGAGAAGACGTGCTTGTTTTTATTTCTGAGTTCCTCCAGATTTGTGCTTGTGTTTCAAGTTTGTAATTGTATGCTGGCAGGCATACTTGCATGAAGAGACCACTTCTGGAAACCAAAGATTATGTTCTTGAGGCTCCAGACACTCAGTTTGTTTTGTTGTGAACCAGACAGAGAAATGCTCTCAGAAATATGTGCTTTGAGTTTTGGACTGTTGGTCAGACAAAAACAAGCAATAAGAAGATACCACCTTAGATTGTGGGAAATATTTATATATAAATATAATATTTCACAACTTTAACACATTTTACAGAGCAAACGATTCATTAATTATCAAAAAATACGCAGCGTTTCAGATTCAGACTGAACATGAAAGGCATATTCTTGACCCCGAGAACAGTTTGTGAGACAAAATAATTTCATCTCAAAGGGCCACTTAATAGCTTCTTTGTAGCTTCCACTGCATCACCTTCACCAGTGAACAGAGCTGGCTCAGGTGGCATCACATGACCTTTGTGCTGTTAATGACAAAAGGTGTTCTATTTGTGAAATCTATTTGATTAATAAACTTAAAAACTTGATGACCTAAATAGCGCAATATGTTGTGCTTATGAGTCTGGCTGTGAAAAAGATACACATGAGGAGACGAGTCAGAGGAGGAGGCAGCGCAGAAGAGAAGGAGTGAGGCTGCAGAAGTAAAGCAGGTAGAAACATGTCGTCACAAGATTAATTGCTTAAACTGCTGTCTGGCTCTCACACAGACCATCCCTCTGTCATCTACTCTCTACTGTAGATCTTCTGCTCTCTTCCAAGCATGTATGGAAGAATGTGCACATGAACAAACAACTTGCTCTTTAAAGTATATTGAATCACTAGTGAACATTAGTGTGCCTCCAGCTTCAAAAACTCCAGTTCTGTCTTTGAAGTGGGTGTGCACTTTGTGTGTGTGTGTGTGTGTGAGTGAGAGAGAGAGAGAGAGAGAGAGAGAGAGAGAGAGAGAGAGAGAGAGAGAGAGCGAGAGAACACACTACTAAGCATTTCTCGTCGTGGGAGTCTTGTTTGAGTGTGTACCTCCCCAGGAAAAGGTGATTTCTTCCATCCTCGCTGCCCAAGCACATTATCACAAAATGATCTCCTCCGTCATGAACACACACAACACACACAAACACTAGCCCATGTAACATTTAATCATAATAGAGCTGACTAGCATCATTTTAGTTTTTACTTGTGGAACATTGCCACTTTAATTAATTTGATAGATATCTGTAATTGAGTTTGAATAGAAGTCAATGGTAAAAGTTGACTAGATCTCTACAATGAACATTTTGACAAATAGAAAATCAATTGTTAAGAATGAACATTTTGACTAGTGAGAAATTAATTATCAATATATTTAATTATTTTTATATATTTATACACCCAATTGTTTTATGCTTAAGAGAGACGAAGTTATGTTCTTGTTTGTCTATGAGCTAATGATGGTAAATTCTGACACAATGAAGATCTGGCAGTTGATTCTCATATGTGTGTCACAGAATGAGACTGACGCAAAAGCAGGGAGTGAACGCTGCTGACAACACGAGGCACCAGCTTATGTCAACATCTTGTATTTCAGTCTACTGGTTTATAAAACCAATTAATGTTTCTGATGAGATTATTTAATGGCAAATAAGGTTAATAAGGAATTTCACACAGCGGCTTCAATACAAACTGATCTCAGTTTTCCTGTCAGATGCTGTGCAGTTTGTGTGAATGGGACCCTAGCTGCTTGCTAGAAGTGCTATTGGACTACAGGGATATACAGTATTCAAGTGAAACCACCACAACACCAAAAAGACCTGAAGCCCATCCTCTTCTGCTGCCGAGCATCTGTTGTCAGTTCAGTGGGTTTTCTCATTTGTTTCATTGGTCTTTTAAAAAAAAGCTGAAACACGCTGTCAGTGCTATCTGTACATATTCTAAGATATATTGGTATCTTTTACTGTACACCATAGTAGAATTTGAAATAGTAATTTTACAAGATAATAATGATCATTTTGGTAGCATTTAACAACAAACAACATGAAGCTATCTCATCTTTTACACATCTGTATGATGTCAAAGATTTACTGGACCTGTAGTTGTTTATATTTATGGTAGAGCTGGGCAATACATCAACATAATATTGATTTGTTTATTGTAATATTCAATTAAATTCAAATTTATTTAAATATAACATAATATAAAGATAATTTCCTTTTGAGGACCCCACTCGGAGACTCTAAGAAGGCTGGACATTCCAAACTGCTGTTGGGTGCATAGGTACAAACAACAGTCCGAGCCTTCCTCTCAGTGACTTGAACTTGTTTTCCGGGAACAACTTCAACACAGCGGTGCACACTCGCCCAGCACCTCTCTCCCTGGGCAACTCTGGAAAAGGAGTCCAGCATCTCTCCAGGAGTTTGGTTCCAGACCCAGTGCTTTGTATAGAGGTGAGCCCACCTGAATCTAGTTGGTGCCACTCAACCTCCCGCAAATAACTCTGGATCCCTCCCCTCCAGAGAGGTCACGTTCCAGGTCACTAAACCAGGCTGCGATGCCAGGGGTCAGCATGCCTACGTCCCTGCCTTTGCCTGCAACCCAGCTGACAGTGCACCTGAACCCAGTGCCTATCCCTGCAGGTGGTGGGCCCACAGGGCCCAAGGATGTCGTCTAGAGACTTTGGAGGGGGGTGACTGGGAAGAATGGCCTGCCTGATCTGAACCTGAGTGGTGCTTTGTTATTGGAGTTCTGGGCTAGTCATGGATTGGCCATAACACCTGTTTGAGCATCTGGGATTTAGTTAATAGCCAGAGTTATTGGCTCAATGATTCCAGGTGTTTGAGCGTCTGGATAGGGGACGCTGTTCATTGATGGGGTGTCTGATGTTTTCTGTATGGTTTTTGTGTGACAAGAGAGCAAAATGTGATGGCTAGATAGAGGGCTATAACATTGAGTGTGTCATTTATGATGTGGTCTTTGATCCCAAATTCCAATTTCCAAGTGCCCAAAAGGATGTCCATGTATAACTATCCAAAGCAAGACAACCTGTGGAACGTACAGAATCTCTAAGTGCCTGCCCTTAGCCAGACCGTATCTTGTGGGAATTTGCACTGAAAAGAGTGTTATCTAATATCTGCAATTAAAAAAAGGGGACAAATTATTTGAAGACAGAAATTAGATAAATACAGAGTTCCCAAAGTCCTGAAAGATGATACTTTTTTATCTTGTGCACACAAGATATTGCATATTACCTTACACAATAGCTTGCCATATGGATGCAAACAAAAAAGATTCTTAAGGACTTCAGGGGCTTTATAGACAAAGGATGTGCACACTGTACTGACAGCTCTAAATGAATTTCACAGAGATCTATCAATCTGCTCCCAGATTCAGCCAATCAAAATGGCACTTTAAGTAAAATAATACATGTGCTTCATTAAGAGGGGTAAATATACATTGGGTATCAGAAAGTATCCAAAAAAGGAAGCAATCATCATGAAAAAAACATAACATAGAGAAGACAGTAAAGAGGGAAAAGATAATGACTTGGTGTTGTGTGATAGGCGACAAAACCTGTCTGAGATTTATCAAGAAATATCTTGTACTCGTACTTGTTTCTTATCAACAAATTTTAAAAAAGGGTTTTATGAGTGAAACCGAATGGATTAGACAATATTCCTACACAGTAGGGCTTTCCAACACTAAAACAATACTTGTTTTGATACCTTACTTTGAGAAGTGAAGAAGAATTTTACAACAAGAGAAGCCAAACTTCTCAAATGTTAAATGTTGTATATAAAAAAGTAGACATACAAGAACTTTAAATAAAAGTCAAAAAGTAAAATTGAAAAAACATTTTGATTTAAATCAGGAACTATATGATCAAAGAATAATGAAACCAGATTACAAATCTGACAAGACATTCAAAGACAACTTTTAGTACCTGACAGTTTACAACACTCTGTGCTACGTACATATTTTGGTCAGTAAAAAAAAAGGTTTGATAGCCACATGGTAAACAGTGGATTTTGGAGTATTTGTTTCAAGCTGTGTCACAAAGATCCTTTATATTTCCTCTAACCTGTGCACCCATGTCCTCCTGGTATGACACGGTGTTTGTGTGTCCCTGTCCTCTGTCTCCTCCACATTCTCTCCCTGTCTATCCTGCCCCGTCAGCTCTTTCCTTCCTGCTCTCCCCCTGCAGGCCGGCTCCCTTCTTCCTGTGTTTTTCCTTCCAATAAACAGATCACAGTCAACACTGTCTGCTGCTGACTGAGCCAAACACACTGATCAGCTCTCAGACTGACTCTTTCGCCAACACTGGAACATGTGAACAAAGCTCATGTCCCCTCCCCCTCTTGGTCTATTTATTAAGATGCTGCTTGTACGCAGAAGAAATCCATAGAGACTCCATATTTTCACTCCAAACTAGGGCTGCAACTAACAATTATTTTCATTATCCTTTTGGTTTGTACAATGTCTGAAAATAGTGAAAAAAAATCTTCAAACTATTATTTTGTCTGACCAATAGTCCACAACACCCAAATATATTTGATTTAAAAGGTTAATCATTTTGAGGCTCAAGCTAAATGTGTCAGTAAATATGTATAATGTGATGAGTAAAACATCGAACATTTATATTTGAATGAATGGTGCAGCAATAAAAACACAGATTCTTGGGTTTGAATATATAAGTAGGTCTAAAATTACATTTTAAGCTAGAGAATACTGGAAGTATGTCATCAAAATGTACTAATTTGCCAAGCAGAAATTACATTCAAACAACCTTTGACTGCAGTTGTATTTTGTTATGCTATAAACTATGCAAACGCTTTCCATCCTGAAGGTTTTACCAGTGACAGAGCTGTGCCAGGCAGCCATGGTATAAAGTTAACCATGCTGATAATAAGTTAGGCATCTCTTTGTGAGTGCTGCACAGGAGTCACTATGTTTTCTTTCTGAATTTTATTACATGGCACTTTTCATACAGAGCTGATAGCGTGAAGGTTGTGGCCGCTCTCACATGCAGCTCCTCATCTACACTCAGCTAATGTTTAACAGAGACATTTAAATCGCTATACGGACTAGTTTAGAAAAACATGCCCAAAATAGAGATGATCAAATCATCCTCATTCAAAGACTTTCTCGCATCTGCTTATTAGAAATGAACTGAATGAAATGTCTTTACATACAGTCAAGCCCAAAATGATTCTTATCTCTGGCAGATTTTGACTTAAAGTTACTTTTATTCAAACAGCAAGTTTTTTCTTGATTGGAAACGACACAGGCGTCTCCCAGAAGATTATAGGATGATGTACAAAAAGCTTTTATTTACATTTAGAGAAAAAGTGGCATTTCCAAAATTATTCATACCTTTCTCAATAATCAAAAGAAAAGCCTTTATTGGGTATTACAGCAATCAAACGCTTCCTATAATTGATGACCAGCTTCTTGCACGTCTCCACTGGTATTTTT
>JAVQJL010071609.1:0-17666 GCA_036024295.1 Nannoperca obscura | reverse complement strand
TACAAATCATTATTTCTAACCTTGTCAATGTCTTGACTCTATTTTCTATTCATTTCACAACGTATGGTGGTGAATAAGTGTGACTTTTCATGGAAAACACAAAATTGTTTGGGTGACCGCAAACTTTTGAACGGTAGTGTATATAGACACACTAATTACATAACAGTACAGCCAATGTTAAAGGATAGGTTCATTACAGCAAATGCTGCAATATACATCAAAATCCTATCCTTTTTGATTTAATAATCATCACTGTATGTAGTCTATTTGCAATATTTTTTATAAAATAAAATAAATTTTTCTAAGACCAGTGTGTTTAATCCAGTCATAAAGAGTGTAGAGTATGGGGTTCCATGTTCTGCAACTTCTGAAATGGAAAATAAGTAGCATAGATTTTACATGTGTTTGTTTGTTTAAACCATACAGCCTTTTACAATGTAGCATTTTACTTTAAGATCAGATTTATACCCTTAGCTAACCCAGACGTCAGTTTGTTTTGTCTGCCACCAGAGGTCACTGTCAGACCAGCTAACCTGCTGTGAGACGCACCGGGCTTGGTTCATGTGGAGGTTGTGTTTGCATTATGAGCTCATGTTTGTTGAAGACTTGACAGATTCTAGGGTTAATGAAATAAGCTGTGTCAAGGACTCAGTATCAGTGTGTCATGGATAGAACGATGGCTTGCAATCAATCCAGCGGTGTGCAGTGAGTCTGGACCCAGGGGGGGTTTGATATACACGTTAATTGACAGCGTTAATCTGTGAGATAAATTTAATATACTCCAAAATCAAGTATCCTTCAGTCTCGTGTGAATGAGCTCACCTGGGATGACGTAGCAGGGCCGAGAGCCAGACATCTGTACTCCGTTAGTCTTTCTGCTGTGATAGACAACCATCAACCTTTCTGTGGTCAGTTGTTTGTCCTTGGCAGAGTTGATAACCTCTTGCCCATGTCTAGCTAATATCAGAGCCCCGTCTCCACAGAGCAACACAGCAATGTCATTCAGGTCATCCAAGCGCTCATCATTGTTACCCTGAAACTTGCAGCATGCTGCCTAGAACTACGCCCTGCTTGGGTTGCCATAGTAACAGTGCGGTCGACCTTGGAGGTGTGTGACATCCTGCTACCTAGTCTAAATTTTAGTGTGTATTGTGAACAATGAATCTTTCTCTCTTTCCTTCCTTTTTCCCTCCTTCCTTCTTTCCTTCCTTCCTTTTCTTTTCTTTTCCCCAACTATTTCCCTGCGGTGTTTTCTTTTGTGTTTTCTTCCTCTTTTTTTCTTTCCCCCCACTGTTGCCCTCTCTCAGTCCCTGGAGGAAGTTAGTACAGACAATCAGCTGGTCCCTCCTCCTCTCTTACCTCCCCCTCGTTCTCCTCCTCTACCGCCACCTCCTCCTCACCCCACCCTTCGGCTCACTGACAGGAAGCAGGAGGCGACCTTGTCTCGTCCTAGATGAGTGAGAGCTGAGCACTGGCTGTGTGTGGTGTGTTTTGTGTGAATGTGAGACCTCATTTTTATCAGTACTCTGTTTAGAAGAAGAGGTGGAGGAGTGTGCATATGTGTGACTGTAAGACCTAATTTTTATCTGCTTTACAAATACTCAAGGTGTGTGTGTGTGTGTGTGTGTGTACTGGACATAATTTGTGCATTGACAGCTATGTGGCATGAGAGTCTTGTGTGAGTGACTGTCTGTGACAGAGCTCAGGGGAACATTGAATATGAGTAGAGGGCAACACAGCTGAGCTGTCTTTATCTCTGCTTGCTATCACTCCCTTTTTTCATCTCCCTCTTTTCCTCTGTCTCTCTTTCCTCACTTGTGTTTGCATAGTAGACGAAAGCGGTGTGGACTAGATATGTGTTTGCACATGGATGTTTTGAGAGGAGGGTACCCTGTGTTCCTTCAGTATGTGTGTGTGAGTGATTGAATGTAGAGTGTACTATGTGAGGCGGTGTGTACTTTGGAGGGATATCAGTGGAGAGGAGGAACAGGGGTTCCAGCTGTGGGTACGTGAGTCAGGCAGGATGGTGCAGCGCTTCAGTCTTCGTAGACAGTACTCCAAGGTAAGCTTAAAACACACAAGCTTGTTTAGTCATTTAAACCATCTCTGTGTCTTCCCATTGCCATGCTGCAGGTCCATTCATGGCCAAAGGCACAGTTGTCTGAAAGCTTTGCTTCTGGCAAAGCCTTGTGTGATTGGTTTTGCAAATCTTTATTCACCTCTCTGTCCATCTTTCTTTCTCTCTGTCTTCCAGCTGTTTGGTATTGTGTCAAGAGTTTGTGTGTATTGCTGCTTGATCAGTGCTTTGTTCAGCACAGCAATCAAAATGGTAAATATTGACTCTGTTTTAAGTTGTAGAAACAATAAGCTATCAGCCATTTGACAACTGGGGAGAAAACATTGTTTGCATAGTTCTTTCATATCAACTTTTTTTTGTATTCAGAGATTTTCCTCTGAGTTTCTATTCACTTTTAGGTAGATCGATCAATACAGTTACAGAGTGGTCCGTCTTTGCACTTTATGTAAACTCTTGTTAAACAGTAACTCGTGCTACCGCAGCAAGAGTAGCAACCTATAAGGTTGATCGGAGCCATCACCAAGGGATGTAATTATTGTTAAATATTAGGTTTGATTATTGATGACTGGGGAGCGTTTATGCAGAGTAGTTTGCTGTGCTCTAGAACTATCCATGAATTTGATATATCTTTCCCCTGGTGATTGTGCTTTTAAAGAGAGTAGAGGGGTTGTTTCAGCATTAGGTCTGTTAAGAGCCCGCTGTTCTGCAGCTGGTGCTCAGCCTGTGGGATTAATTACAATTATCTGCTGATGAATTGATTGACTGACTACCTCTGACTACATCTGTTCTTCTTTAACTCTGTGTAATGGTGGATGTTCATATGCCTGGAAGTATTAACACGTACGTGCACACATTTACACACGGGCAGACCCAGGCACAGTCGTACTGGAAGGCCTGATCTCAGACACTAATGTAGTCTGGTCTTTTCTCTCTTCTTGGAGGGATGGAAGAGTTGTTTAAGACAGGAGATGGGAAAGACCCAGGGAGTAAGCTCTAGTGGGACATGAGCTACTGAGTTGGGATGGAACAGAAGCCAAGCCTCGAGGCAAGTCTTCTCACACCATACGATTTGTGTGTGTGTGAGAGAGACTGAAGCTGTGTCTGTTTATGGAAAACATAACCTCCTCCAGGGCCTGTCTGGAAATGCTCACTAACCTTGTCCCCCTTGGGTAGGTGACCCTGTCTATTTACCTCAGGCCACATTTCCTCATGTACACCTGTCTTCCAGCTCATCCTTTGTCTTTTTTTGTTTATTGCTGTATTTTGGTTTCCATGTCAGAGATAACATCCTGTTCTCCTGCAGTAATCCCTAACCAGCACAAAACAAAATGCCTCACATTTTAAACAATTCAGAGGACATACAGCCAAGCTGGAATCATGCAGTCATGTGAAGAAAATTATAAATTTATAGCAGTGTGGTTTGATTTTAAATGGAAGCATTTTTTAAACTTATATATATTGTGCTCAGTATTTATACATAGCAATAGAATTTAACATGTACGTTTTTCGCCTCTGTCTCTGCTGCCTCGTGTCACTCTGCTAAGCCCCTCCCACCAAATGACACACCCATTATGCACATGCTTTTTGCTGGGCTTAAAGCGAAACTTAAGGTTGTCAAAAATTGTAACCATGGATGTGTTATCAGTACTGAATACAGCACTGCTGCTCTGCCTTGCTTCAAATTTTTCCAGTGGCCACACTAAAAAATTGCAGCAAAACATTCCCCTGCATCCCCAAAAGCACTCTCCCCATAGGCCACCATTGTAAAAACGACATATCTAAAACTGTTGCCAGGACACCTCAAACTACAAACTCCTGAGTTCAATTATGACTCTTTCTATTATAGATTTTTGATCCATGGAGGTATATTTGTAAAACCTTTCTCAAGCCAAGAAAAGCGGGGCCAGCATGGGGAAACACTATTGCGCCTATTCAGTGGGCCACATACCCTGGAAGTAAACCTTGAAGTTAGAAACAGTTTTAGTATATTTGCCAGGCGACTGGACTGAATAGGCGGCATCTTTGGGTCCAGTATCTAGTTCTTATAATACAACTATGATTGTAACTAACTAACTTTTATACATCTTATGTTTGATATGTTTCTATGCTCCTGTAAAGCACTTTGAATTGCCTTGTGTCTGAATGGTGCTGTATAAACTTGCCTTGCCTTTGTAACACCACTATACAGCTGTGCTCTGCAGTTCCAACAACTCCAACAGAGTGATAAGTCTTCTTTCTAGCTGATCACGTCACGTCAACAGTTTGCACAGAGTCACTGTGAATGGCTAGTTACATGCTAGCTAACCCTTATTGGTTGTTAAATTTTGAAGTTGGTTGAATCAGATCGGGTCAATTTTTTCTGAATACAATACAAATACAATACTAACCCTTATAATTAAATAATATTTAGCATTAAAATCAACTAACTACACTGAGTGACATAGATAGACATAGATGACATAGTACACTGTGTGTACAGGAACAATACTAAATCATATGAAAGAGGGCTTGGGGATTTGCATCCTGAAATTCATTTTAGTGTGTGATGTAATTGATGTCATCTGTATGGTTATAACTCGATTATGATTGTGTTGGCCTTTTCATTGAATTATAGAATTGGACTAATGAATTGTAATGTGAGTTAATGAATTGTAATTCAAGTACATTATAGAAAGATTTACCATTAGCGTATCCATAATGGTATACTGTAAAATACTTTTTAGAGAGAACAGAAAAGAAACGTTATTGCTTTATTCTCTCTTCAAAAAAACAATACTAAAGCCATGTTTTGTATGAGGTATTTGTTTTGTGCTGTCAGATCTCAACTATGTATTTATGATACCCTTAATGGCTGCCACTAATAGCATTTGTAACAAACATTATACATTTCTGCATTTCTTTGTACAATACAGACTCAATTATAAAGGATTTGGTCCTCTTTATTAATGCCACCAGTGCTGTCCTGTAAGAGAGCAGTAAGGAGAAGTGTCATTGGGAGGCACCTGGTCCCCTGGGGCTTGTTCTGTCCCTGCTAGTTCAACATCCTCATCACTGCGCCCTCATCTTCTCTCACCTCCCCAGGCTACTGACTGTGTGTTGATGAAAACGTTTGTGCCCTTTGCAGCAGGACACCACGGCTTGTCCTGGAACTATTTTAATGGCGTGGAGTTATTTGAAAAGTTGCAAAAGACAAACATGGGGTATTGCTAGGTCACATTCACTCATATACAACCAGGGCTGCAGATGCACATGACAACTATGAAGTCTTATCAATCCACTTCCACGGCAGATTGCCCTCTAGCCATGGTAAACACAGTCACATAAGCACGCAGTCAAACCTGTGTATAATCAAACAGCCGAGTTTCGATTGACTTTCAGCAGAGAGAGAGAGAGAGAGAGAGAGAGAGAGAGAGAGAGAGAAAGAGAGAGAGAGAGCGAGCCATGGGGATGATGAAGCATGTGCTCTTAGTCCACACTGGAGGTGATGTCATCCCACTGTTTGCTACCAGCCCATAGCAAATTGTTTTTCAGGCACTGTGTGTGTATGTACTTGTGTGTGTGTGTGTGTGTGTGTGTGTGTGTGTGTGCACGTGTGTGCTTGCTGCTGCTTTCAGTGCACCATCATGACTCTGGTTCAGAGTGGTTGACATTAACTATGATACTTTACTACAGTGTTACAGTCATATGAGAAAGTAAGTCAGAGCCGCTAATGGGTTTGGCCGATCTGTGACTTGTGGTTTGTACTGACTTTCAGTACAAAGGGTCAAAATTTTTTTTTCAAATATGTTAATCTCCCATCTCTGGTCTGTAATGCCTCACAGAACGAGGATATAAATCTACTACACTGCTTTTTGTTCCCCCTTTTCTCTTTCTGTTTCTCCATCCTTTAGCTTCTCACTGTTTTTCTTACCGTCTATCTTTCTTCAGCTCTTGCTCTCTCCTCTCATCTGTGTCCACTGCTCAGATGCTGGAGCTGGTTGCCCATCTCCATGGTTACCGGGTAATGTTCAAAGAGGGCCATAGCAGCTTTACCCAGCTGAATGCTCGCAGGTTCACCGTCTGATCTCACAGCCACCTCTTCAGCCTGTTTGGTGGAATAACAACCTCTTAGAGCAGGGAAAAGTGTCTTCTGAAATTAGACTCCTATGCAATTTGCCAAATACGCCAACTTTGTGTTAAATACTGTTTGTTCGAAACCTCGTAATCAAGCTTTCTCTTGTGCTGGAATGGCACCCTTTCCCTTACTTCTCAGTGCTGAAGAGACACCTGTGTTTCCTGTTCCTCTTCTGGTACATATTTAAATTTGAAGTCCTCTGAATTACGTACAGAAAGCGTTGTGATTTATGTGTCAATGTCAATAACGAAAAGTTATTGCTTGACAGTTAACAGACCTCAGAGGGACTCCTGTCTTTCACTTAGCCTTGAATCAGATGCTCATCTTTTGTGTGCAGGCGTGCATGTGTATGCATCACGTGCACTTGCCTTTGTGTGTGCTTGAACCCTCCACCCAACTGTTTGTGCTCCCTTTGAAGCGTAGCCCCAGCCTGGTTAATTAGGCTGTTGAATATTCATATGTGATTATACATATAGGCCAACGCCCTTATCCGGTGCTGGTTGCTATTAGCATTCACAACAGTGGGAACACACAGGCTATTCCACCCACCCACCCACCCACCCACACACACACACACACACACACACACACACACACACACAGTTAGTGCATAACAAGCAAGTTTGTGTGTGAAACCATCAAGACGGATGGTGTGAAAAGAAGGTATAAGAGAAGGGCTCAAAAGTGAGATGGGGTGGAGGAATGTTGGTGTGTGTCTATGTGTGTGTGAGTGCTGGTGTTGATTTTCAGGATGGCCGGAGTCATGGGGGAAAGAGAGGAAGATAAAGCTGGGAGTTTGGAGCTATTCTTCCCTCTCAGACAGTTTTATAGGTTTCTAATCTGGGTCTGAATGAGGAAGGAGCCTGCTGCAGCTCTCTGCCTGTTTCTCTGCTCCTATTAATAGACAGATGTCTGAACCAGTGCCGGTCAAGTTCACTTTTCAAGGGCCTTTAAATAAATTAATATAGCTTGATAAAAGAAAATAATTTCTACAGATGAACAACATCTGTAGAAATAATATTTATCATATTTATACAATCATATTTTATAAATATGATAAATCATATTTATCAAATACCAGCTGATTGACATTTTTTTAACCTTATGTTTTAACTGGTTATTATAATGCTTATTGGAGCTACTGCACTTGTAGCCTAAATGAGTCTATAAGTTTCTTGTCTGTGATAGAGGTCATGTGCATTTTTATGTACATCTCAGCAGTGAGTCACTATGGGTCATCTTTTGTGTATTTATTTTTGGGCTGCAGCTGGTCCTTCCTCTTTGGGCTGGTGTGTGTGTTTGTGTGTGAGAGAGAAGACATTAGTGTGGGTGGCCATGCACGTGTATCTGTGTTGTTTTTGTCAGCCGTTGCAGGATTGCCACATACTTGGTCAGGCAGTTGCTGAGGATGTTCTGGTCAACCCTGACCCATATGTCTGTTTCTCAGATGCTGTTAATATCTTCGATCTACAGTGTTTGCTCTGACTGAGGCGACTGTCAGTATTAGGTCTGTACACCACTGTGCACCTTTTTATGAGAATGATATGTTTGTTTTTCTTCTCTTTACTCAGGGTGGTCAGTAGATTGTTTTCAAAGGGAAATTGCTCTTTCGGAGAGAGGGAGAGCAGAGAAAACAGACAGATAGACTCACAGAGGCCATGCTCTGCATCCCTGCCACTCCCTGCTCAATCTATATAATTTGTGTGACTCTGATGAATTATGGATGATACCATAGATCGCTGAGCTCAGCTCTGCTCCACTGACCCACTTAGAACACACATGCACACACAATTCAAATCTGATCACAACCTCTAGGGAAATATTGTCATATTTTCTCTCCACTAATAACCAGAATCATTCCTCTCTTTCTCATGTATGTCAGAATCCTAGGAATCCTTCATATTTTCACTGTTTGCATCCCAACCAGAAAGGCTCACTTTCCCACTGGAAAGTTACCTTTGGACCACTGAAACAACATTGGCAGTATTTGTTCAGGCCAATAATGCAGCTGAAAATGTTCCATCTGACATGACATAGCATCACAAATATGCTTTTTCTGTACACTGACATAGACACACGTATTATCTACCCTTGACTCCCACTTCTTCTAATCTCCTCTCATGATCTCCTGTCTTGAAAAATTGTATAACCACAAGGGTTACACCATTTGCCACCCTCACTCTTGCAATTTCTGCTGTTCATCTCTTTGACATTTCCTCCCTTCCTCCCTGTTCTCATTATCAGCCCACAAGGCACCTGTGTGCTTTGATGTGACTGCCACATCAGGTCTGAATTATGTTACGTAAAGGGCTGCATGTCTGTCAGTAAGAGGAGTGATAATAAAAGAATGCAATAAAAAGAAAGGTTATTGACAGGAAACCTGTGAGGAGAGATGCAGTCAAAGACGGATCAGTAACAGAATCAGTTGTCCACACACTAGCATATTTTGTGTTCTAGCTCCCCCTCGTGGATTGAGGCTGTAGTTGGTTGTAATATTAAATTTAGCTTTAGTGGATTCGTTGTAGTATTCTCTTCTGTTTAATAATCCACATTTAATATAATTGAAAGAAGTTTTCTCAACCTTCTGTGTTTAGTATGGTGGACTATATGGTGCATCAGACATGGAGGAGAATATGATTGTAAGCTCAGGAAGTTAGATTCAGACAGTTTCCATTACATTGTTAGATAATCTGAGTGGGCAATGAGAGAATGTCCTCTGAGATTTTCATTAGGTAATATTTGTCAAGCGCTGATGAGCGCTATTAGCCAAATGCCAATCCTCATTATCTGTCCTCCTGTTATGAAATCTACCGTTTCTTTGTGGCCTAATTGACACAGTGGAGTCTTGCTGAAACTTCCCAGACAGTGCCCATGCCCCAGTCCATCAAATACGTCTGTGAGGTCAACGTGGGGCCACAATATGGAGTATGAGGTTTGAGTGGAGAGGACAAGAAAACTGAGAAAGGGGCCAGACCAAATAATCTTTCAGGGCCAAAAAACTTGGACTGATTGTTCTAGATTCTCCATCTTCCTGCTTATGAATAGGTTAGCAGTGTGTTTGGGCCTGCACACTTCCCCATGGTACTCTGGGTATTGTACAGCATTCAGACAGACCAACTCTGCATTTTGGGCCAGTGCCCTTTCTGTGTCCATGTTGCATAACCCGGATGGTTTGAGTATAAACAGAAGCAGCTCCAACAAATACCAGCCACCCCCAATGGACAAACATTGTTTTTCCCCATGTACCCACTCTGTTTCCCTTTACATACACACACTACTTTGCACATACACGCGTTTCTCCATCCATGTACCCACAATGTCTGTTACACATATCACACCATCACCTGCTAATTCATACTCATACATAAAACTGGAGGGAAATAAAGGAGGTTATAATGTCACCAATACTGGATATTTGAGGCAGATACAATATTTATAGCTGATATATCTGATAGATAAATAGCCTCTTAAATTACCTCAAAATTATCCCAAACCTGTCTTTGGCATTTCTGCACTGGAAATCCGTGTTACTGATTGGTTGTTATATATACGGGTACATCTGCAATAAGCTTATATCTGCTTATATATTGACCTACCGATTAATTGGTCGAGCTCTGCTGGAGTTAAATTGGGATGCCATATACATGTATTTATCATTTTCGTCTCCCTACACTTTAAAAATGCACAGGCAATAACCCAAACAGATGTGCTACATTTACTGTCAACGATTCAGAGATTATACTTTACCTTAGCAAACCCTCGTGCTGTACACGTGCTGTATTTTCATGAACACTGGCTTGTAACTAGCTTTACTTACATAGATCAGCTGTAGGTTTTTTTTGACTATTTCTTCAGTAGAAAGTAGTTCCAATGAGAACAGTGTGTTATTAAGTTGTTTAAAGGTGATGTGTGTGTGCTTTGAGCACCAAAAGTCAGATATCTCAAAATGTGGCCAAATTAGACAAAAAGTGGTTCGTGAGAAGATATGTTTTTCTGTGATTTGGGTGAACCGACATTTTAAATGCTAATGGCACAGACTTGCATACTTCTCTGATGTAACTGACTGTTCATCATTATCTGTGTCCAGACAGAGAATGAGACGGAGAACACTTAATTGTTTGGGTTGTTGTTATTGTCGTTTGTTTGTTTTCCTTCCTGCATGCCTCTTGTAGATGCCAGTAGTTGGCTACTAAGATGTTTCACGCTCTCTGACCTCGCCAGTCATAATGGCCCCTGTGTATGAAGTGCCCAGAGGTTTATGTAACTGCTAATAGGACCATTGATTATGCTGGAGCTTAGTCCAGGGAGGAGTGTTGGACAGGGGGCTTCTTTTTAGGGGGGAAGGTATTGTTTAACAAGGCCTGAGCCCCGAGTCATGGTTGTCTCCTCTCTCAGGCTTGAATTACCCCCAGTCCGTGCAGACAATGCTCCCGCTCTTCTGCCTTTACGTAACCTCTCACACCCCCAAACCATGCCAGAGCATAACCCATCACAATTTACCATCACATGGAGGGTACTGTGGTGTTAGCACAGTAAAACAATGGTTTGGTTAATTCTACACATAGATTTATAACTTTTAGGGGATAAATCTAAAGCCATCATGTAGTCCCAATTGCAATAGCTCTCACCCGTGATTCAATTCAAGTTTTATGTTTTACTCTCACTCACTATATGGCTCTCTGTTTATCAATAAATTCACCAGTCCAGTTACATCTGAGCCAGTCTCTTCCCTTTCTTTTCTGGATTGTTCCACAACTTTTTGGCTGTGCAGCACCAGCCTGGCCTCCGTTCAGCACCAGGCTCTGTCCTCCGAATGACAATGAGTATTATGTATTATGAGAATCTTGTTGCCTCTGTCTGCTGGTTGAGGAAACATTTATGCACAAGTTGTTTTCTACTCCTCCATGTGTGAGCTCATCAGTCAGAGCATTGCCCATTCAAAATGTACAGTACCTCTGTTTTCAAGCCAGAAAAGTAGTAAGTTCATCTCATTTGTTCTTAGTGCATTTTGTAGGGTAAGAAAATGTTCACATGTAACATAAGATTGTTGTATTCCAAAATGAAAAAGTAAAATGTAGGCTAACATGACCTTGGAACTGCCATTTATTAAGATAGTTTAGTAAGAAAGTTTAATTTGTCTCCATAATATATTTTTAATGCAATACTGTGTAACTGGTGCTTTAGACAGTGATCTTTGCATACATATGGTATGTATTCTGTGTTCCCATGCATTGCAATAGGAACTCCAAAACTACAGATCACATGATACCATAGTACCCTAGAGTCCTGCTGCCGGGTGTGTCATAGATAAGCATGCCTGCTCTGGATTGGCCTCATACATCACCAGTTCAGCAGGTCATGTCCCCTTAACACACGTTATTACCTGATGCTTTGGCAATATTGCCATTGTTACATTCATGCCAACAAAGCGAATTGGAGAGAGAGAGAGAGAGAGAGCACATTCAATGGGATGCCATAAAAGGATCTTAACAGTTTATTTTTCCTGAACTAGTTTGCACAAATGTTCTTGATATTCTCACACTCTCGTCTCCTGTATTGTAAATGCTATAAAATAACTTGGTTGCCAGTGCAATGCAACTCTGATTTATGAAAGACAAATCATTTTCCCCAAGAATTCTATTACCCTTTAAGTTAACATGTAGCATATAACATTAATTTCTGCCAGTGAAAGTAACACCTAAGGCAGGTCACAGCTGTTCTTTCTGCCCCCTAATTCTGACCAGCTAATGTGGCAATAGTAAGAGAAAACATATCTATTTTCTACTTCGCTTTTGCGAATTAGTCACTTGTCAGGGCATGAGTATATCCTCCTCTGTGAATTTGTAATTCACACTCTGCTATTTGGGGTATGTGATTGAGGCATACTACTAGAGAGTGTGTAATGATGTCCTGAGTCACTCCTGAAAGCTTGAGTATTCCTGGACTTCCTGGATTCCTGAGCTGCTGGGGGCCCACATAGCCTCCACAGGAGACTCGAACTTCAGGCTGGAGTGACACTGAGGGAATGAATGAAATGCATTAATGTCTGAAAGGAACATTGTTAGTCATAAGATCCAGAATGGGATTCCCCTAAGTGACTAGTGACTGTAAGTTAAAGTTGTCTGCAAGAAAACTACCTTATGACAATTTGAACGTTTACTAGTTCCTGGATGATGCACATTTACTTACGGTCACACATCAGGAACCAGCTACCCCAGCTGTTCCTAAGTTAGAACTTAGCCTTGTTGTAACACAGGTGTTTACTAAGTGGAGGTTTCCTGATCACTAAATGAAAACAGGTTGCACCACACAAACTACCTCTTACAAAGAGATTAGTTACAAAAATGTACCCCTACTGACTGCCAGGTGTAACTAGCTAAATGAACTAGTTTACTAGGTTAACTAACAGAATACAGCTGACATTAGCTTGATAATATTATTTGCTTGTTTAGATTTAGCTGTAATATGGTTGGCATGTCCAACCGAAGGGGCCAATAACATTAGACTAAGCTAAATGACCAAAAGCTTAAGTTAGCTTAGTGTTAATGAAATATTCCTCTTTGATGAATACCACAAATTGAATAACACACATTTTCTCATTTTCTCATTTTCTCATTTCAAAACAAAGTCATAGCTACAGTTCCAAGTTTGATATGTAATTTGCCCCTAAAATTTATTCAGATTTTGAGTAAAACTTCCTGTTTACATAGTTGACTGTTTACATCTTGATTAGATGGTGTTACATACAACCAACTTACGTACGCAACTGTGTGTCTATTAGTGTGCTTGCTTGAATTAAGTTATAAAGACATTATAAAATATATATGCTATATATATATATATATTAATGGTAGGTGTTACAAATGAAAAGAAGAAAAGGAACATAGCTTTAGTGATGTGTAGCTTTGGAATAAGTGCCTTTTCTTTTGCAAAATTAGGACTGGACTCTGACTTTAAGGATTGACTGATGCTGCCATGTGATGGCAGAATCAAAGGGACACTGGCAGCATCAGTCAATACTGGGGTCAAACCTGCATGTCACACACTTCCACTTTCATCTGAGCCAGTTGGGTTTGTTCTTACATAAGCAGCCTTTTCCCTAAATCCTACCCTCTCTCTCCCGGTCCCCTAACTCCTCCTGCTCTCTCATTAAAGCCTGTATTCATGCTTTCCTCTCCCCCTCCCTCCTGTCAGCTTCTGCACAGAAGTCTTTAGTAACCCTTGTCCTGCCTTACCCCCGTACCCCCTGCTTTGCTTTTTCTCCCTAATTGGTTTGTACACTTTTAGAAATGATGGCTCATAAACACTAAGACTTTATCTTGGAGAACCATGCATCGAAGCTCATAAAATTCTGTTTGTGGAAGCATTTCAATTTGACTTTGCATGTGTTTTAAGGCAGTGAAGGTGACCAATGTGAGGCTGTGACACAGAATTTTGATAGTGACCTCAAAATGAAAATATCAATTGGATTGTCATCAAAGTGAATCATTTAATTTCCACCTGACATTTTACTACCTGTACAAATTGAGTGACATTTGATAGTGATACTTTTCCTACCGTTAATGGTGCCTATGAACTGTTTTCTGTAAATATAATAAATTAATTGCCTTACTAATTTATCATTCTGGTAAAAATGATCACGTTGCTGTGAAATTGCAGTACAATATTACTCAAGCAGAAGTGGAAGCCCTTATTTTGTCAGTGGATAAGTAATGCACTGACGTAGTTTTAGGCTATGGTCATGTGTGCACACATATGCACAGGTTTGAATTGCAGCTTTGTAATCATCATATGACTGTGTAATCTCTGTAATCGGTGGGTGCAGGCTTATTCTCCACCTTAAACCAAAACTCTGTCCACTCCTTTTGTATGTTTATTTCATGTTATACAACAAATGTGAAAAAACATGCCATTTGAAGCACAATTCAGGCAGTGTGTGTTCTTATTGGTCAGCAGAACCACCTGGTCTAACTGTGTTGTAGCGCACACATGACAGTAGAAGGTGATTCATTACAGCATGATTACTCAGGAAACTGATTGGCTGCGACAATCAAACTGTGATAATTGAAAGGCGGGAGAGCAAGATTTTTCTCCCTTTCTTTCTGCCTGAGCTAGCCACTGTTTTGGAGCTGAGCTGGCCTAGAAACTCCAACAGAAGAAAAGCGCCGCCACCCCCCACCCCAAAGCTTTCTCACAACCCCTCTCCTTTGCTCCTTCTCTCGCTTCGTCTCCTTCTCAGTGACAGCTCCTGGTGGGCTCTTTTTTTCCTGCCTGCTCCCTCGCTCCCTTCACATCCGTCCTCTGGATCTCTGCCTCTCTTTTCTCCCTCTGAGGATTTTATCCCCGACGGACTCTTTGAACACTCAACTTCACAGTAAACTCTTCCTTCTTTTAACCCTGTCTCCATCCGATTAACCACCTCGGCTCTGTCACCCCGAACCCGCATCAGGCGGACCCTTTGCTCCGGAGGAGTTCTTGTTCTCCCACTAATGCACGCTGTCTGCGGGAGTCGTGCTTGGCGAAGCACATATGTGTGTGTTCCATAGGCTCTCTGCCGGTTGCTGTGTACTGCGGAGTGTGTGTTAGCACTGAAGCGTGGTCATGGGCTTTGAGGAGCGGCTGCTCTGCGAACCAGCAGCACAACACTGGCTAGACTCTGATTCTATCAATAGTCATGGTTCATTGCTGGAGGGACTGAGCACTTTATGGATTCTGGATATTCAATCAAGCCAACAGTAATTCCTAAGAGTCTCCACTTCCTTGTAGTCAAGTGGACTTTGTTTAGGAGAGGTGTCCTGAGTGATGAGTGCTGTCCCATTGCCACACTCTTCCTCTCTCCCCCGGTGTTGGTCATCTCCTTAGGGACCCACAAACAGACCAAACAAAATTCCAGTCCAAGCCGTGCGCATGCGTCTCCCTGCCATGGAGGTCATCCTCAACCTGGTAACTGCTGACACCTCTCCACTTCCTGCTCCCACCACCGTGAGTCTCCACCTGTATTTAGTGTGTGTTCATGGTCATCATTTATGTTTTCAGGGTTTGACTTCCTCAGTAATTCAAGCCTAAGTGACAAATCCGGTATAGGTGTTTACATTGATATGGTGTATATGTGGCGACTCGCCTGTTCATGTGTCCAGTGTTTTGGATCAAAATACGGTACTATGTTGAAAATATAAACAGCGTTTCAGAAACTTGGGAGCCACAAAATCTGGTCGGAGACCAATCTCATGGTGTGTCGTAGGGATTTACAGTCTTTGTTATGATAGTGGGGCTCTAGAAAAGCCTCTGTTTTTGGTTGGGGGTTTTTCTCTTTCTCCCCAGACCTGCACTCTCAGCTGCTGATGTGTGTTTCTTTTGAATGGGAACATGACAGGCTTTTTTCACACCCTCTGAATCACTTAGGAAATGCACTGGCAGGCCTTGGCCGTGTTTGTGTCTGTGTCTGTTGTGCATGATTATTAGTGCAACTTTGTGTTGGGTGCTAATTCACGATTGTTAAGTGCATGTTAAGTAAACTGCCTCTAGTCAGGCATCACATGAAGTTATGTAATGTTTCATATCTGGTGATGGGGTTCATTGTTGCCACATTGGATCCCCTTAAAGGAAACAGAACGCAGATTTCCATTAAAAATATCTCTTTTGTGTCAATTTCAGCACTGCTTAATTTGGCCTGATGTGTGGTAACTGAAACCATGTGTAAATGAAAAGGAGATGGCAGGGAAAAAGTTTAGGGTTACATACAGCACAGATTTGTCACATGCAGTGATAAATAAATAATAAATAACTGTGCAGCTACACACTCCACAGACACACATGCATCGCAAACGGATGCATTATCTGTTTAATAAAAGACATCAAGATCACTAACTACTGTCACGTTACTGCTATGACAACCACTCTCTTATCCGTAGACTGCAGGGTTAAAGATCAAACCATCTAATCAGGAGTGTGAAGTTCAGTCATTCAGAGATGATTGGCTTCAATGCCTGATGAGTGATGAGGTGAGAGAGATACAAGTGGTATAAATGGAGAGTCGGCTGTAAAATGTAAAATGACAGTTTACAGGTGGACGGATCACAGAAATGACTTAGGCACAGCGTGCACCTAAAACTGCGGTTTCTTATGTCCGCCATGGATCCAAGGTCCTGTCTCTTATGGATATTGGACTCTGTAGATAAGCCGGGTTGGAGACCAGCTAGCCCTGCTGAAACTGGGATGTGCCACGACTTCTCAGCTCTGCACCTTTTCCATACTTCAGAGAATGCTGTAATAGGAGAGGTGTAGAGCAGAACAGATTTCTTAGAAAGAAATCATTGTATCACTTTGACATCTTGGCACGTGAAACCGCTGCTTCACAAGAAACACAAGCTGACATAACAGGAAGCTCACAAACACTCTGCAGGAATGCGAGGCATAATGACCAACAAGGTACTGTACTTTTGCACTCACACATACAGATGGCAAAAACTTGACTCGCTTTTTATGTAAAAGAAAATGAAAAGAGGGTAAGATAACATAGGTGTTTCAGACCAAAATGTTTCTATCCAAAACAATCACAGCTCAGTGCTGTGGTTTGTGATTGCCGTGTTTACATTAAATACTGTATTCAAGACAATTATACAAGTGGTTAGTCTAAAACATAACAAATATTAAAGTTTTGTTTCATTTTTTTTAAATATTTTCTTGTAAAAATACATACATCCTTAAACAATAAGCAGCAGTCAAGGGTATAAATCGGTTCAAATACCATTCACCCTGACCTGGTTAGGGTAAGAAGCACAAGACAAGAAGCTTACGACTGCCTCTGTTTCCACTCTCTGGCCATCAGAAAATCTCAGCATTAACTGAACCTAAACTCACCTGGTTCATCTGACAAAACAACAAACACATTAAACAGGATTTAAGAGGAGAAGAAAACGGGATGGCATGAGTGAAGCTATGGGGTAGAGAGATAAGAGAACTGAGAGATTGCCCAAAAAAATAGGAAAGGGTCTTATGACAGCATCAGTCAATTTTCTGCTCTATGACCTACATTGGGCTGACAGGAATTTGGGGCATACGTGTGTCCTGTGTGACTGAGAGAGAGAGAGATTGAGATGGGGCAGTACAAGATGTTCTTGTTTCGTGTATCTAATTATGTGGGATGCATATCTAACAACATTAGCCTGGCAATGCTTTCTAAATGTTTGTGTGAGACATTTGGCCGTAGGTCGGAGTCTTTAGGTTTGGCTGGGCTTTTCCCAGGCCTCTGGTGGATCTAAGGTAAGTCAGCAGTGCCCTTTCACGGCTCTAACCAGCTTTGCATGGATCAGAGGCTGTTGCACAACCAGGTTCACCAGCAGGCGGACCCAATTTTGGACAACGGTGGAATGAGAACAAGAGTGTGTGTGTGTGTGTGTGTGTGTGTGTGTGTGTGTGTGTGTGTGTGTGTGTGTGTGTGTGTGTGTGTGTGTGTGTGTGTGTGTGTGTGTGTGT
>JAVQJL010071605.1:0-36045 GCA_036024295.1 Nannoperca obscura | reverse complement strand
CCCCCCCTCCCTGTGCCCCCGGCCCCAAAAACAGCTCGGTGTCCCAAAGAGGACACTAGAGTGAGGGGTCCTGTTTTGATTAGATGTAGTACTCTTTCTTTTCGTCCGAGTTGGTGTGGCCGCCCTCTGCGTTGATGATGGCTGTATCTGCGTCCGCTGCGTCGTCCGCTCCTTTGGCTTCGTGTGTGAAGTAGGTACCTGAGGAGGAGGCGATGAAGGACAGTGTCACGGGCTGGATAACAGCGTGCTGCTTAGATGATACAAAAGATTAGAATGTGTCTCTACATCCCACAGCACCTAATTATGCAAATCCTCCTCCGTGTGGCCGTGAACACAAACCTAACACCAGCAAGCTGTAATATTCAGATTATACATAATTTCCCCTCTTTTTCATTCGAGATTTGCACATGAAAATTAGGACTTTGAAATGATCTCGAGTGTGGGGAAGAGCATGGCTCACACCTTCAAATTAACCTTGTCAAGTTCAGCGGCGGGAAAAAAAAGGAACTAGCGAACCACTTCAGACTTAATTTACACGATTTATTCCCATCGTATCACGGCAGAGGTTCATAACGAAGGCAATATTCCAGATCGAATGAGGAAGGGCACTGCCAAATGTGGAATAAATAAAGGCACAAATGTGGCTTGAATAGATAGAAACAAGGTGTTGAGTGGTGCTGTACCACCAAGCTGGGAACATGGGATGTGTTCTGTAGATTGCATGCAAGAAAAGGCTGAGTACTACTTTTTCTTGATCTTTTTGTTAATTAACAACAGATTTTTATGAGTTTCCATCATCCTATATCTGATACTTCATTTATCTGACTTTTGGCAACGTAACCTCAGTTTGAAGTGTTCATCCTCAGGGTCGTGGGCTGCTTCGAGTAAGTGTTTTTTAAAAATTTTTTATGAAACATTTCGGACAGACGTAGTTAATAATCCTGAAAACAAACACCTCTCATCACTCCTGTCTCACACCTCAACATTTCTCTGCAAAGGAGAAGCTCCCAAAAGAAGGCCAGAAATAAAAGATCTCTTCTTCTCTCTAAGCTATCGTTATTGCTTTTTCATGAATATTCACATTTGGCATCCAAAGCACTTTAAACAGCGTCAAAGTGGCCTCCATTTGAATTGTTTATTTGCAGTTTATATGAAGAAAATTACATGAACAGACAAACATGACAAGTGAGCATTAAAGGATAATTCCAGTTTATTACAGAATTGGTCTTATTTTGGTACTTTTGGCTCTCATTTATAATAAGATAACATTATACTCCCCAAAGTGACTGCTGAAATCTGGGAACAGGGCAACATCGCTACAGCAAAGACAGATGAGGCAAGAAACGTGAGCAGTCGGGCGATCAGACAGATTGTCAACAAGCCCACAGCTCAGCCAGATGTTGGCTTGGTACGTCAAGGTTGAGCCTGTAATCGCTGTGTGTTTGGGTAATATATCATTCTCAGCGTTACGTTAGTTAAGTAGCCACAGCACAATGTTACAGTTAATGATAAAAATGATTCAAGATTCAAGTTGTAATAAACCAGAATGATCCTTTAAGAGCTGCTTTTGTAGCAGCTTCTGAGAAACCAATGTCTTTTAAATGGACTGGTTTTCTTTTTGCACCGATATTGTGAGCACCAGGTGGGAGAGTGGGCAGGGAGTTCATGTTAAAGGAGGCAAGAGCTGTTCTTTGACAGGTAGCAGTGTGTTTGAAGTAATAATAATACAAATAATAATACCTAAGCCTTTATTCATGTGGAGCTTGTTTATATTCCAATATTCAAGATCTCAGGGCTTAGTCCCAGATCTCCACTGCCTCTAGAACCGCCCCTGAATGTGAATGTGGGCCAGAGACATCTAGGTCACTGGTTTGACGGCAGTTAAGCTAAACTTTATCGGCAGATCCGAGATGTTGTTGACAGACCGCAGAGATCCAAACTGAACCAGCGTTAACGAGCTGAGGAGGTGAGGTTGATTACAAATAATCAACTGTGTGCCTTCACTGTGCACCAGTCAAACAAACTACTGCAACCATCACAAACCTTATTACAGTTTAACACTGTGTTTCTTCATGTGTCAGTTCGCCAACAGAAATCTGATGGGAAACACTTCAGTATCTCCATGAAATAAGAAAACATCGCTCCTGCACCTTTAAATTGCCTCATTTACACAATTTCCTTTCTAAAGTGGTTAATGTATCCAATTCCATTTCCTGCCGCAAAAGAAATATGAAAGTGTGAAATTTGTTATGGATTATAATTATTTCTGTGTTACGGGGGCAGCAGACGAGATGCATAATGCTATTCAGCCGGACTGCATGAAAAATGTGATTTAACTCGCCATCAGTAACCTGCAGCCTTAATAGCCCCTTTCCCAATATTTGGAAAGGATGTAAAAAGAGGTTTTAACATAATAAAAATAAAGAGGCTACACCTGATCGACTTTACAGCCTGCTGGATCAGTTTGTGTTGTAGTGGCAAGCAGTATGCTGCTGAGAAATGTTAGCAGGCATTGCATTAATACATATAAATGGGAAAAATATATTCAAACACGTTTTATAAAATTGCAAAAAAATAAATAAATCCAGAGCACAATTTTAACTTGCTTTTTAGGGCATTTCCCTGTGATATTCCTATAAATATGTAAAATGTGTGTACACAGGGATTCTTTTTTTTTTTATAGTAAAGTAGTGATGTGTCCTCCTGGATTTTACTATGTATTTATTTTCCCAGCTCAGTTTGTACATCCTGTCTCATGTTCTCCAAATAAAGGAGAGATATATTAGCGATGTGGCTGCTGGTCAAACTTGAACAGCGCCGGTGGCAGAACGAACCCACCTCCGCTTTTCCACACCTGCAGTAACATGGCGGTTTGTAAAAAAAGAAAAGAAATAAAGAGTCAGTGTGTGTATTTTCAGGTCCACTACCTTTGTGTCTTGCAAAGTAGCGCCCCAAGACGATGAGTAAACACAGCATGGCGAAGACGACCACGGCCACCACTCCGCCGATCACGGCGTGGTCCACCGTTCTGGGTGCTCCTTCTCCAGCTCGTGAATCTGAAAGGGAAGACACAAACTCAGTGTGCATAGATAACACTGTTGCATGGTGGGAACAGCAGCCAGCCACCATCCCTACTGGTTTCATTAAAGCATTAAAACTGATAGAGATGTCAGTGATGCTTTGTACCATCTCAAGGCAGATAACTAAAACACTGGACCGGTTGTTGTTTTTAATAAAAGGTTGAGATTATTTTGTGTTCATTCATCGCTTCAGATATTCAGCTTTGCAATATGTCTTCTTTTGGTATTGTTTGTTTCCAACTAACAAGAGGTAACAAGACGACCTCTGAGACCAGTTTGATTCTTTTTTTTTTTATCTTGTTGACATTTTAATAACCACTCTGCAAAATTGCCACAACAATAACTGTTTAGATTGCAATCAGGAAATGATTAAACCGAGCAGGAAAATAATTACCACAGTCCTGCTGGACTGTGAGAAGTCACTCAGGGCCACATTTACTAAGATGGCGTTGCGCAAATGTGCGCTCTGATTTTCACTGAGTTTGCGGCAGCAGTCTGTGTTTGTTCAGCGCCTCATTTACTAAGACAGCAGCTCATAACTCAGTCAGCTCCTGTGCTGAACCTCCAGATGCACTAAGGAGAACTCAGAGATTACTTAGATCAGAAAAGAAAAGATAACAGTGAAACCTCAGTTATATTATAATCTTTAACATATATCTAATAATAAAAACATTAGCAGGCAATGAGCGTGTTCATGGTGAATGAAAAGAAAAGATGCACACAATAAATACAAAGTACACAGTACCAGGAAAGCTACTGATCTAGAGTAGGGATCCATGACAACACAAAGATATAATCGGATTGGAGAGAATGTGATTGGCTTTTCACAGCACTAAGAAGGAGCACATGTTTTTATCAATAGCCCACACTGTACACTATAAGAAAGTGAGTGGGAGGGGTGGAGGAGGGGGAGAGAAGATGACTCATGTGGCTAAATGTTGCATTGAGATGTGACCTGGAATCAATTCTGCAATATAATGTATACGTTACTAATACATTTTGTGCTTTTAGCTTATTAAGTTATCATTATGCCACACACTTAACCTTCAAGTCCGAGCTAAGGTTATTTTATAAAGACTTATTTTACAAATGCCAGAAAAAGTGAAGTCAGAACACTGAACTAACAGCCAGTTCTTAGCAATCAGCTCACGTGGAGCAGCCCCCACCTTCCATTAGCTGTAGTAACTCACTAAAACCCCTCCACATGCTCCTCCAGCCTAGTTGAACACTCAAGGGATTTGCTGAGTGAGCTCCAGGAAACAGAAAGAGCAGGCCACAATTTATTAATGAATAACAGAACCAGAGATCATGGCTAACATCAGCTACCACCCACCCCTACACTCCTGCATTACCAACCTGCAGGAACAAAAGAGGCAAAGAGGGGTCAGAGCAGTGCTACCTGTCAAACTCGACAAAACATTACCTGATAGATCTAATAGGTTATTTTGACTTCTGATTTTCTTTTTTAGAGCTGGGCAGATTCAATTAAACTGAGCAGGAATCCTTGTGACATCCAATTCGCTCTTGTCAGGCAGCTTAAAGCTGTGCTTTAACACACTTTCCTATTACGATGTTAATGTGGACTTTGGCTTTTTTTTTGGGGGGGGGGGGGTTGGATGGCTGCAGAGAATCATTCTTGGTCGTCTCTATCAAACTTTACTGGATTAAATTACTTTAAGATGGAGAGCGGGGGGGAAGGACATCAAAGTCTTTACATCATATCATATGTTGCTTGAATCTCTAATACGCTCTGCCTCGTGCATTACCCTGTAAACAAGACGGGTCCTCACCAGCACTGGAGCTAGAAGTGTAACGACTGGCCTGTTGGTGGCGCAGGAGGGAGCAACAACCTCCTCTTATACTGAGGACCATGAATATCCACAGCAAACTGCATGAACGTCTCTTGCCCCAGGTTACTTAAAGGTTAAAATAGGTTTTTTTAATGATTATTTAATTAAAAAGAAATATCCGACATGTCTTATGCATCATTTTATACCAATTTGACCAAAATGTGGATCTTGGCTACAATTTTAAAAGAAGTTTATCAAGAAGAGATTTTTCATGAGGCGGCGAGAGTCAAAAAGGACAAAAGAGGTCCACAAAATCTACAGGAACCATCTTTTGAGGACCATGCAGATCAATCGTTTCATGGCCACCTGGAGGCCAGTAGGGCGGCGAAACGCCAGTCCTCCAAATCATTTCACAGGGACCACAGAGGGCGCCGGAAAAAACTGCGGTGGCCAATCACGCCAGACCGGAAGACGCCCAAGTGAAGAAGAACTTTGTTTAGCATGTAGCATTAGCTTTTAACTGAACATCTGTGAAGATGGGAGAGAGACTGACGGCGTGACGATGTCAGCTGTCACTGCCAAGAGGGAGTACAGAGACGTTAATCGCTGTGCAGTCACTGGGCGTTGTATCGCTCTTCAAATGGGGATTGCTGGTTTGTACTACTACTACTACTTGTGCTACAATCCGCATGGCCATGTAGTGACACTCCCACACCGCAACTCTGCACAAGTCGCTGCGAGGCCGGGTTTGGTCTGAATACAGCCTAAGAACTGTGAGACCAAAAGACTGATCACACAGTGGGCTCGAAAACAGCCAGTGGAAACAAGATCGCACTCTCTAAGTTAAATTGAGATCTTGAAATCACTTAATGGTTATCATTACTGAAAAAATAAGAAAAAATAAGAAACAAAAACATCCGTAAGCCTCACTGTCGAGGTATTATGCCAACATATTTATTTCATACAGTTGCCATCCTTCCTGCATTACCTGGTATACTCCTTCATTTGCTGGGTGGGATTTTAATATAGTTTCAGATATAAAAGCTAAGTCTGAACAGTGGGTGTTAATGAATCCAGACGTTCCCGTCTTTATTAGAGCTGACAGTTTGTTAATATGTATGTTTTTGTCTTCTCATTTTGCAGCACTTAGTTTGTACCCAGCTAAGAGGTAATGTATAAATAATCTACACGTCAGGAACACTTTGATACGACATGCTAAAAACACAAATACCTCTGTTCTCCGAACATGACAGAACAGAGAAGAGAAGAGAATCTCTGTGCTCTTATGCAAACACCTTCTGAAATCCTATCAGCACCTAATGTGCTCAGCCTATAAACAAAACAAAGAATTGATATTTGTAAGAGGAGGATTTTGTCCTGGGATTTTTATGTAGTGTGTTCGCTGTTACCTAAAGCAGAATTAGCTTCGGTGATGTGTGTTTCCATTACTGATTGTGAACTGGCAGCCAGTGCTTTCCTGACATCCTCTCCTTTCTCTTCCTAGCTTTGATACAGCAAAGTCTCCTCAAAAATGGATTTGATTTAAAAAGCTGGATCTTGAACTTTGCAAGTCAGTTACGTTGCAGCAACATTAGGAGTTCCTGCTGTAACGACGAAGCCGACAATTTCTGTCATAATCAAACCCAAAAAATAAAAAAGGGTCGTCTGTGCTCCCTATTTAAAGAACGCTGTTTGCAAACCCAAAAAGGGGCTGGATGACAGAGCATGTGCTGTCACTTGCAGAAAGCACTCAGTCCCAATTATACCATATAAAGCAATTTGCATGTCATATCAGTGAGTATCACTTATGAGCAATAACTGTCACCTAGTGAAATACAGTACATTTGTGTTATTATCTCACATAGGGAGTCAAACTTCAAATTGCATGGGTCATTGTTTTAGCAATCCAAGAAGTGCACATTCAAGGCAATTTCAGTCACTGCCTTTCCTTAAAAGTCCCTTCTGTCTCGGATGAAAAGCGCCCAACGCCCTCATCAAGATGGAAAACCGGAACAATCTGCAACTCGTGGTCTTAATTAGAAAACAAAAGGAAAGGCAAAGCTAAGTGAGTGCTTTCAGGCATGTGTGGAGCCTTAATACACAATCGATATCCCAATATAACTATCTGAAAGAGCCATGTGGCCATTCATTTACAGATAACGACAGCAGTTCTTTCCACCTTTGTGTCGCTCAAAGTACCAAATCAACAGACGCTCTTATTGTTTTCTTTTTTTACAGCACATTGACTCTTTGTTTCAGTCTCAACGCTCCCACCAACTCTGTTTCCAGCAAACAAGCCACAATAAACCCACTTCAGGTCACCTGCCCAGAAGCAAACAACAGGCAGACAGGCAGGCAGACAGGCAGGCAGGCAGGCAGACAGGCAGGCAGACAGCAGAGCAGCTAGAGGGCAAGATTTGGTTCTTTCTAAGAGTTGGTGGGGACCAAACCCGAGTGGTTACTGGATCATCAGGTGACCGTATCAGGTTATAATATTGAGCGGCTGTAGCTCAAGAGGTAGAGGTTGTCCTTTGACCCCAGGGTTTGCAGTTTGATTCCAGGGTCCTGAATCCACAAGACACTGAATCCTAAATTGGTGTGTTGGAGGCTGTTTATGAGTCTCCAGAGCTCAACAATATTGGACAGTCAGGACAGATAGTGTCTCTAATATAATGCATGAGACACTGTGATCCTGGACATCATGAGAAAGAAGCAAAAGATACAAGAAACCATGTAAGATGCAATGTTCTCTATGTTTTGGTATTACGCCCATGCTATCTGGAGTTATCTCAACGCTGACACTCAGTGTCTCTTTGAAATGAGCCTGAAATATAAATGATTAATCACAAACGGGCTTCAAACAAGGTGTCCACGGGGCTAAACAAAGCATGCAACAGTCAATCAAGGGGGGGTCATTTTGGCAGGGGGGAAAAAGTGCCCACCTTAAGTGGGAACGTGGAGTATCTCATTTTCATAGGACATGTTGACAGCGTCTTGATTTGAGACAGAGGAGATCTCCTAATTGGATCTTCTAATCTGCTAATTAGGCATTAGTGATTTCACTGGTGTGCCCATGCTGCCTGCAGATAGAGGGGCAATCAGGAATACAGCAGCGCTATGTAGGCTGGGTGTCATAAGAGCACATTGGCTTGTCAAGATCCACTTCGATTGCCCACAACACTCTCGGTTAAAGAGTGACTGTAATTAAAGTCCCAATGAACCTATTCATTGAACCTATTTAAAAATGTCAGTTAAATATTTCGCCTCTCGGGGAGCGCACCACACTGCGTACATGCAGAGTGACTCAGTCTGTTTCAAAACGTCAAAAATGTGTCTCACTTTAAGACGACGGCAGCGTCATTAAAAACACCAGGCCAAAGATATTAAAACAGGTCAAATAAAGTTGAAAATAAAATTTAAATCAGTGTCTAAAACTTAAGAGACATGTCTGGCTTTACCAGCCCGATCACTGGGTCTGAAATGCGTTGGCTTTCATTTTCAGGCTTCATTACTTTTGGTATATGTTACAGTAACTAGAAAAAACTAAAACAACAGGATTACGTCTGACGGTAAAAGAGTATAAAGGGGATACAACTGGAGGTTTCTCAGGGGACATGTATGGGCAGAGACTTCCTAACTTTAGTGGAAGTGGGGGTCAAGCACCAAAAACAATAGAAACTACTTTTCCCATAATGCATCCAGCAGCATCTTGTCATCATAGTCCACTCCGAGCTTAAAGGCCTGGTGATCATCAGGGTCACTTCATGTGTGAAGTTAGTGCAAGGCCCCATTAAGATCATGTTGATTTACATAAGTGTGAAGTGATTATAATATATTTACAGTACATATAAATAAATATAATAGATATAAGATGCCAAAGACAAACTTTACTTTTTCATTAAATATGTAAAATAAGATGAATAAACACATTTATGCCCAGAAGCCTTTACCATGAAATATGACAATTTCCTCAATTAGTCGTGTGGAGGGAGAGGAGACACAAAACACAGATTTATGACCCGAAGTCAAAAAAACGATTTCTTTAAATCCACAGCATTATGATTTGAGACGGGCACTGAGATCATTTGGTGGTAATTCAATTAGCAAAGAGGACAGTGAAACCTCATTTCAATATGAATTCATAACTGTTTTCGTTATGGTTATGGTTTTTTTGCAGCGGTTATTCGGAGGTGTTGTTGATTGGAAATAACACATCACTAATATTCAATTTTAGCTCCCTGTCTGACACAGAACATGTCTAAGTCAGACCCGGCAGACGGGAACATGGGAGGACGATGCCATACACAAGAAGCTGGTGACCCAGGTTTATATTCCTCATGTAATATTAATCTGAATTGAATGAATTCGAGTTTTGGTGCCAATAAAGCAAATGTTAAAATAAGCCAATAGTGCATTATCTCCAAAGGAACCTTGCATCTTGTTTTTTCTTAACTGAAGGACCTATTCATCATGTGTCTAACCACGGCCGGTCTTCATCCAGAATGTAATATAATTATGGGCTATAACTGTTCTCAGGATATTACGCTGTATCTAGGCCACGGCTAGCTCGATAAACACCTTCTAATAATGGCTTTTAGTGGTCTCAGGAGTGACTTATCTAACACATTGAGGACTCTCTATGGCTCCCAAGGCCAAATGAGTTTGCAGCTTGTTGCAGAGATGCACATCAGTCCTGTTAATGGGGACACTGTTTGGAGAAAAAAAAAAAAGGGCCCAGTGGAGCTTCTCTCCATCCACCAAACTGCCTTTTCTGCTGTCATGCGTGATTATCAACACACACACACACACACACACACACACACACACACACACACAGTCAATGAGCTGCCTCCAGCCTCTGTCATTTCAACGGCTGAAAAACTCTCAAGGATTTATGCTCGTGGTTGTGAAAGGTGGCCAGAAGCCTGGTATGCGTGTGATTATGTTGAATGATCATTTTCCAGAGATTTGAGGATTTTTAGAAAACAATTAGTGATGTGTTCACAATAAAGAAAATGTCATGACGCTACTTAGCATCACAAAGAGGAAAGCAAATAATGTAAAACTGTGTTTAAGTGATCCAAAGAGAAACATGTTGTCAAGGTCAAAGTCACTGAAATGTAAGGCGTTAATTAAATCGACTCCCTCAAGTCAAGTCCTGCGTCTCCCCAGCTCTTGGTATATTGGTAACAACAACAGAGGAGACTGTGTGTATCCTGATGTTGTGAGACAGAATAGTATCAGTGAAATGACATCGGGGGCTTTGTGTAGATCTGTGTACACAGCAGAGGCAGCCCTGGGTGAAGGAACTGTGCCAAGGAAATGAGGGGCTAATCCAGGAAAAGAAGCCTGAGACAATGGCTACATTTACATACGTGCAGTAAACAGACTGTAGTACATTCTCTGGTCAAGGTCGTACACAGAGACGATCTGTTTACACAAACCTTTCCCAGCTTACCTCACCGCTTCTACCCATTTCCGTGAATCAACAAATGAATATGTTTTTTCGATTTGCAGTCGTTTATTCTTAGTTTTTCACTGTTTGTAGACTGTAAATGTTGGCAGCATGTAGGGAAGACCACGACTGAGGCCTAACCCTTCTTAAACAACTAAATAGGTTGTAAGTGCCTATGAGATTAGAATTTAATCCAATCTATCACCACTATGGTTGAGGTCTGGCTAAACAAATCAACTGAAACAACTTGGTTAACGCCTTAAATCCTCAATTTGCCATCTTTAAGGTTGGAACAAGACTAAATCTACAATGGTGCTTTGAGCTTAACACATAATGCTAACGTGTTAATGTTTATTAGGTATAATGTTTGCCATGATCACTATCTTAGTACAGCTGCGGTTGATGCGAACAAAAATCTTGCAGGAAATAGTTGACATCATTTTTGTCGGCAAGAGGGAAAGTTCAAAGATCATCGAAGCTATTACAGCTCATCCTGAGGGGGACATGAATGTCTGCACCAAATTTAATGGCACTCCATCCAACCATTTTCAAGGCATTGCACTCTGAAGACGCTCAAATTCTCTCTACCCTCAGTAAAATAGTCAAGACCCAAGACTCCAAAGTCATAGTAAAGTCTTTGGTGAACTTTAACATCAAAATCTGAATGTTGACCAATTGCAAAATGTCATGATGAGGTTGACCTTTGAGGTCAAAATGAAGGAATCTACTATATCGTAACCAGCCACAACCAATGATTGCCACTACAAAACCCACAAGTAGGCACTAAGGACTTTCTATAGTTAGTGCTAGACTGTGGGTAACTCTCACATACTGTACATAAAGACAGGCTGCCACCAGAGAAAACAAGGGTGTATGTAAACAACGCCGGGAAGTCTCGATGGGACTAACATAATTGAAGTTTCACATAATTGTTTAATCACAGCTACTTAAATAAGAGTAACTGCAGGAGTGTGTTCAAAGATCAGTGGACATCTTTCATTTCTACTGAACCAGCACAGGTTATTCACATGTACGTCAAAGGACTTGTGACATTTCACCTTTGTTGCACAGACCAGTAAATTCTGCCATTATGTAAAGATGGAGGCACGTTATCACGGCCCCTGTATGCTCGCTTTGTCATAACATTTTGGCCGTCTTTGAGGAGCAGTGTTGTGGCACAATCTCTGTCTGGTGTAGCAAAGCTGACAAAAACCTGCAGTGATAATAAAATCCTTTAGCAGGGCTGAGTGCATGGTGTCGGCCTCTAATCCAGGCCTCACCTCAAAGGAAATTCAGACCAGCTTACATGCATGGATGGTGTCGGTGGGGGGGGGGGAGGCAGAAAATCTGCCGTGTTCCTCACACAGCTCACAGAAGTTGTATCAGTGCAGCGGACAGTGAGAGAAGCCAGTGACAAAGGATGATCTCGTGGACTGGGTTTGTCTTATTTACACAAAACACTGAGGGTATTGTCCGGTTTTTAAAACAAATACCCTTGCAATGACAAATCCCCGGTTGTAGCTTCATGGAATCAAACAGGGAAAACATTTACTCCAGCTTCGTCCGCCAACACCCAGTGACGAAGCCTTGGGAGGAGGCATTTGCTGAGGGGGCTGGAGCTGCGAGTTCAAATTAGAGAGGGAAAGAGGGAACGAGGGTTGCCTATTAATATTCAATTTCAATTTCCACCGGGAGTGGGTTTTTTATGACTGTTCATTTAGTTTAGGATCCAAACCCGTCTCCCATCTCACTGATGATTTGGTAAGATGTTTCCTTACCAACTCTAGTCAGAAACGAGTTTTCTCTTCTCTTCCCTGTGGTCCACCATGCCAACACAGGCCCAGCCAAGCTAACAAAACACTGTACAATGGTCGCATATGAAAGTTGCAAGACTTAGTTGCTGTCATGGCAACACTAAGCCTAAACAGAAATTATAATAAGACCATTCAACAACATGGAACACGGAGGTTACACGCCTTGGGATCCTATTTTGTTCCACATTTCACTGTGGTCCAATTTACTAACGACACCACATGAGAAATAATGCCATCGTCAAGCTCACCACCTGTTTTGTCTGCCTGCTGGCAGCTCAGAGTATGAACCAAATTATGAAAAGTTTTATCTGAAAAATAAATATAATATAACTGAATATGAAGAAAAGACGTGCTCTCTGAGAAATCGGAGAAAATCAATCTGAGAAAACTAATTGTGAGTTGATGTGAAGAGCCTTAGTCTTGAATAAACTTCTCCACAGTCTAGTGGCATGTTAAGAGACATTTCACCACCAAATTCATTTAAATGTTAAATAAAAAGTTAAATAAATTCATCATGTACTCGACACTAAGACCCTATTTACATCTGTTAATAACATGCAATCTGTATCTGACCATGGGCCTTTACATTTACAGCTGGTTATAGTCAAAGGGGTTAAATAAGTCTGTCTGGCTCCCCAGTGGTGGAACCATCTCCCCACATCCGTCAGAGAAACAACCTGTGGCCACTTTCAAGAAAAGACTAAAGACTCAATTGTTCCGGGAATACAACAAAATGTCACACATTGGTTCCTTAAAGTACAGCATATCGGGTGATATATTATATTTGAATTGTTGTCTAGCTTGATTGTACTGTGATTGATAATGAACGGAAATAATCTGGTTCTGAATTGAATGCTCTTTTCGCTTTTGCCACTGACAGTGATGTACCTACCTATAGCACTTGTGATTCATCACCAGCACTCATTATTCGATAGGATATCTTGTTGTTTTCGCCCATGATTCTATGCACTTTATGTAAAGCTCTTACTTTTTGCTAAATGCCTAAATGTAAATGTAACTCACAGCTGAAAACAAAGTCATGTTGGAAGTCACTCTGAGAAATGCAGGAAATCGCTGGTACAGGTCGCTGCGAGAGGCTGAGGTACCACGGAAATATAAACAGCGCCTCATCGCCAAGCAATCACTGGATCATGAGTCTGAACATCAGAAATGATATATGTGACAGTGAGGACGGGGAGGTTGTGGGTTCCCAGAAGGAGTCGCTAGCCTCACATTATTTATTAGCTTGCATTTAAAGCTTCTGAAACCTTTAACAAAAAAACCTAACCCCAGCTGCTAGATGAAAAGATGATAAACAGAGTAAAGAGTTAGAATTCTGGGCTGAAAGGGCATTCACGTCTGACTGAATCTTATTAACTAAAAGTGTATTTTAATCGCAGACAACGTTCCTCCTCATCAAGTCACTTACTCTGTGTTTTCTCCGAGGCAAGACACCGCCTACTCGTCCAAAGGAGCCTACTGTGTTGTGAAACAGGACGTTGTCCGCTGCAGGACCAGAGGAATGAAGTCCCGATGGTCTTTGACCTCTTAGATCGTTGCTGCTGTTGCTTAAAAGCTAAACGCCTCTTCGCTTTGAGGCGTCTTCAGAAGCACAAACAGCCCTCAATAATACATGGCCTCATAGCAGAAGGCTGCTCTTCAAACTGAGTGCTGTAAACCATTCAGGATGTAATGTTACAAACAACCCAGGGGTAATACAAAACATCTGTCAACACATCAGCTCGTTCTGAGACATCCTGTGTGCATTAACATGAGTATCTTCCTGCCTGCTAATGCTGAGGAGATACAAGCCCTGATGACACCACTAACCCTGCTATCCTGTGTGAATGAATGCCAGTATCCATCTTCAATTTACAATAATAACACTGCTTCTGAAGCTGGTCTCTCACATCCAGGCAGGCGAGTTTAGCTCTGTCCATTTGTCTCTTCTTTTCAAAAGTCAGGTATCACACCTGTAACTGATGCAGCCGCCGCTCTTTGTTATTGACGTGAACATCTTTTCGAATGATAACGTCGCTCGATGAATAGCCATTACACCCTGTACAGGCATTCATGGTTCCCAAAGGATGAATCCTACTGACTTTGGCGAGCCCCTGACTTTCTTGTCTAGCGCCACCAGCAGGCCAAAATGTTCTCTTATCCTGTCACATTCTTCATCGCCCAGATGTTGAATCATACCAACCTTGGTGATCTTCTGACTTTTCCTCTGATGCCACCGTGAGATTGACATTTGTGATTTTGAATGGATGAGATGTGGCACACACATTCATGTTCCCCTCAGGACTGATTGCAATTAATTTAGTAATCCTTTCATCATTGTGTACCTTTTCAGCTGCGATAGCAGCGCGGAGATTTGCAATTTTTGTTGGTCCACCACTTGGTCCAGACTGAATCATCTGAACAGCTGCTGGATGGATTGCCATCAAATTGTCAGATATTCATGGTCCACAGAGGAACAATCCTAATGACTTTGTTGATCCCCAGACTGTTCCTCTAGGGCCACCATTAGCTTAACTTGTGGTTTTGAGTGAAATGTCTACACAACTGTTGCATGGATTGAAATTTGGTAAAGATGAAGTCTGATCACTTTGATAATCCCCTGACTTTTCCTTCATCAGGTAAAACTTCAGTATGTTCAATACTTTGATGACCAAAAACCCTCAAAAATGTTCCCATAAGCCTCAGCTGTACTCTGTATTTTGTGCTAATTTGTTTGAATGCATGCTAAACATCAGCCTGTTAGCATGCTGGTGTTAGCATTTAGCTAAATTACAGCTTCACAGAGCCACCAGTGTGGCTGCAGATTCTTAGCCTTGTTACATATAAAAACTGCAGGGTTAGCAGCCTGATTAACATGTATTTGTATGTTTAACCAATGAAGTTTTGGCAAGTTTTGTAGCGAGCAAAGATCAAAGAATCAACCAACACGTGTGTTAAAACTCATGAAGCAATCGTCACCGAAACGACCACAGGGTTGTACAGTACATCTGTCTGAATTCCAAAAGAGACGATCTGCCCACAGCCACCGCACAAAGACACTAAAAAGCCCACTTAAGCAGAGGCACCTTTAGAGTGCATGGAAAGTGCATCCATGTAAATATTGAAGACTCACACAGTTTGGATTTCACTCACGGATCAATATTGAGGCAATTTGGACGTTAATCTAATTTGCACTTCGGTTTTCTTCTTTGCAAAAGCTGCTGCAGACTGGCAGCGTGGGATCTCCAGTAAAATTACAACAAATTCAGCATTTAGAAAGATTGTCACCAGATTCACATGAATATTTGAGGCTGTCAGGGTTTCTGTGCCGTTAGGTTTTCAATCAATACTCCATTTATCCGCATAATTGTCTCCTTTTACAAGTATTTTTTGGACAGACTAGACAGAAAGGACTATTTTTTGAAAAAGAAAAATCACCGATGTAGTTGAAAGCTCTAGAAAAAGCTAATACATACAGCTGTTGCTTTCAAAAAGGCCAGGTACAACCTGTGATGTTCAGAAAATTATTTCCAAACTTTACAGAATCATATCTGTAAGAGTGCTGTCGTCATTTCATCAACACAAATCTTATGTTTCCAACTGTCTTTTATAAATTAAATTTACTATCAATAAGTACAGTTTTAAATGATTATATGCTGCAGGATTGGAAGTTTTCCTTATTGGAACTAATGGGTTCCAAGATTAAAAGGTCCCTGAACCTGTGTAGACAGATATATCCAAACATTTTTAACACTATTGCCAATAAAAGGGCACAAATTAAGTACAGACCCACTATTTTAACATGTCCTTGACCTCAAGATGACATTATTGCTGCTGTCAGACATATCTTTTATATTTTTTACTTTTTAGCCTTACTAGCAGCAAGGCTCTAAGGTTGGTAACGTTGTTTGGTCCAGACTGAAATGGATTTCCATGAAATGTGGCACCGACATGTCCCCCTCATATCGAGTTGTAATAATTTAAGTTTTCCTCAGACTTTTCCTTTATTGACATCATCATCATATCAAATTCTTGATTTGTACTTTTTAAAAACACGGTAAACTAAGATGGTCAACACTATATCTGCTTAGCATCTGCATGTTAGCATTGTGATAATGAGCATATTCGCTCAAGCAGCACTGTGTCCAAGTACAGATTCACAGAGCCGCTATTGAGGCTGTAAACTAACAGTCAGAAGAGATTCAGAAAGAAACACTTTTCTTGCTTGTTGAAATTTTTCTGCTCAGCTGGTTTTAGACTCACTGTTTCTTCCTTTGAGCTGTAAGAAATTACATGCAATCCACACATTTGGAGGACTCAAAAGCACAAAGATCCAATATAAAGCAACACATAATTCCTGTTGCTGTTATGATAATTTGGACAGGCAGTCGGTAACAACTGACCTGAACCTTCCCTGTGTAAAACTGTTGTGTCCATTTGGCCCCGAGAGCTTATCAATAACGCCCTCTCTCACAAATCGGATGAATAATGGATCAAAGACAAATGTTACTTAAGATTCACATTCATCTGAGGGATTAGATCAGCAGGTCCGGACTTCAAACAGCTGAAACAAATCGAGCGCTGACATGTTTTGAGGTTGGTTATTGATTATGGCTGGCTGCAGTTCGGGGCCTCACGGGTGACTCCGACTGCTCCCACATGACCGCTGCAGCAGAGGATCCAGCCGGTCTGGATTTCCAGGGAAAAGTGAAAAAAAAAGCTTCAGGGCAGAGCTTGGCAGAAAGCATGTTGATGATCTCCCCAAGTCAGCTTTTCCCTCAGCATTTAGCCGTTTATTTCTTATTTTCATAAACCGAATCCATTTAGGATTAGGCCAAACGATGATTCATCACATCACAAGCGGGACCTTTGCTGCTTTAAGTGCCCTGTGTTTTCCACGTGGAGGGTCATTTGGCTCAGCCCTGACGGCTCCCATCATGCCTTGCTATGCGCCGGCCTAATGCACTTTGGAGGATACAGCATGAATCATTGTCTTGTCAATATAGTCATTAAAAATATCAAAGCATGCAGGATTGATTGGTTTTAATTGTATGTTAATGCTCCAATTAAAACTTGGCCACTCCTCTTTATTTCTTTTAAGTAAACATGAGGTCAGCGCTCCTCAAAATATTCTCAAATGCAGTTTAATTCAATAGTGGTAAATAACCTTAAGTGGAGTAAAGTGTTTGATATCTGGCAAATGATGGAAAAACCAGTTCCAGTAGTTTCAACATTTATATTTTCCCTTCACTACATTGGTTTACATTTTTAGTTTTTTGTGGTTACTGCAAAAACATACATTTTGCCTCAAATCTGATCATTTTGTAAGTAGGAAGATAAATTTGTGTCCCAAGAGACAAGAATAAGCATAAAACTGATCTGTGACGTTAATCCAATGAAGAGCTTTACAGTGAGAAAAAGAAATGTGTGTTGGCGCACACTTGTTTCCATCATTTTAAATTGTAGCCCAAATAAATGCTGTGTGAGTCAACACAAGTTCACAGTGGAGGCACTACAGGCATCTGTCTTATTGACATTTTACCAAGGATGTTCTTTTTATTTCCAATTTCAATGACTCATGGCAAAAAACGAGGCATTTGCATACAATTTACAAGACGAAGAACCTACAGACATGCTGTCAGCCGGAAGTGGCCTCCAGTGGTGCTTTGAGCTAAATGCTAACGTTGATGATGCTAACATGGAGAAGTTTATCAGGTATAATGTTTAGCAATTTTAACCATCTTAGTTTGTTGTGTTATTTCGCTTCACGGTGGCACCAGAGGAAAGGGATCAACAAAGTCAGTAGGATTGATCCTCTGGGAACCATGAACGTCTGTTCAAAACAGTGTGACAATCTCAAGTTAAAAAGGGACACATGGGGTCACTGAATGGTTTGATGAGCATAAAAACAATGTGAATCATAGGATTATAGATAAAAAAGGACAGTAATTAGTTAGTTGGTTTAACAGGATATTTAAACATTTTATATTTTCATGGTCAACAATAAAGTCAATTTGATCAACTTTGTTCTTAAATGTAACATTATTACTGTCGCAGCTCTGCACATTATCCCAAAGACAACTAACAGCACAATGATGCAAATCAACTTATGTCTTCAGCATTTCGGGGACAAACTGATCTGAGCACTTTGAGCCATGATACACGTCTCAAGTGTTTACTCAGCATGCAACTGGTTTAAATGGAATCAGAGAATGTTTTTGCTCTTAATTATTTCAAGAACTGAAAACATATTTGGTAAAATCATTTTTTCCTGCCTGCAAGGGGACATGTGACAGGCCTGTTTTGTGGTAACAAGGATTAGACTGGAAGTGGATGTGCTGCTTTCTGGTGGCTGCTTTCAAACCAGTAGGCGTCGCTGTTTCTCTCTAATGAACAGCTGGACAGGAAATCTGAGGAGGCGCAATGATCTGTGAACGTCTCGTGACATTTATAAGATCTTCCTGGAAGTGGTCGTGCTTATTTTAATGTATATAGACTTAAAGATGCAGAATAAATACTGAAATGTGAGTAGATATTTTCGTGAAATCAAACCAAAGTTGTGAATTTGGGAGACGTTATCTTTTAATACTGGATGTGATATTTGCATCCATCTCCGCGTCCCACCTCTTACTTCCAATTATTCCAGGAGGCTGGACCGGCAGTCAGACAAAGTCTTCTGATTGGCTGAATCAGGTGTCATTCACAGACTCCTGTAGCCTCCTGTTGGCAAATACAATCCGCACCAGAAGTCAGAAAGTCAAATCCACCAACGGGACAAACCGGGAAGGATAAACTATCCGGTTATTCTGAGTGCTTCTGTCACGCGTTACAGCACAGAAGTGAAACTGGACCCTCTTTTATTTTGAGCGTTTCTTTTCAGAGTAGCTTTTGTAGTAATTAAAAGGAGGTTAATTGGACTTGTTGGCTCCTTTCTCTGGCATTTTACGCGCTGTCCCAGCGCACCTGAGTTTATGCGGCGTTAACATGACTTTAATGCATCTGACTAAACTATCACGGTGACATTACTTACCACTGACATGCATGTTGTGGTGAACCTTGGAAAATGCGCAATCTTTCGCTGTGGAATAACCACCGGAGTCCAGGTGTCACCAGGGAGAGCTGATGTGGCCGTTTGGAGGAGCGCGCCAGTCTGATGTCAACTGGGATTTGACAGATTTTGTGATGCAAGATAAACCTTAGAGAGACAATCCTCGGCGACTTTTACCCGGATTCAACACGGAGCCATGGCCTCGCAGGTGGTGTGCGGGCTCGTCTTCAGGTTACTGCTGCCGCTGTGTCTTGCAGCAGGTGAGTTCTCCACTTTTTACGCATCTTAATTGGTTTGACGTGTGTGCGCCAGGTGGGGTTTGTTGATTGATCGATTAATCGTTTATCTGACACTTTTCTATATACATTCCAATATAAATGTAATGTTTGTGGAAGGCTGTAGTATATATTTAACTTTACTGTGACTGTCTTTGTTTTTATTTTTGGCTAAATGAGTTTTCCTACTCGTGAAAATCTGTGGAATGAATTCTAAATCTCAGGTTTCCCAGTACAAACCTGAAGTGTTGCCAAGTGTTAAGAGCAGGAATCGCACTTATATTTGTGTGAAAATGTTATGTTTGCTATGATGATTCGTGACTGCCCCCATGATGTTGGGGGTCACAGTTCATTCCTCACCCCTTGCTCTAAAACTGAGAACCAAACAAAAGCAATAGGCTGCACAGAGTCACCCGCCAGCTATGATATATATATATTACAAACCGGAACAGCGGTGTACCTGGCTGTCACCTTTTTATTGGATTTGATAAAGGAAACCCAGCCGACAACAGAGCGTCCAGTCACAGCAGAGTGTGCGTCAAAAGCAACCTTTTGGAGCCTCCGCACTCTGCATGAAGTTTATGTCTACAAATGTCTGGCATATAAAAAAATAGACAAATATAAAGGTAGTTTTTTGTCTTTTTCAAAGTCTCAAATGCTTAAATAATCAAATCACAAACCAGTTTTAAAAAACAGAACAATTCCTTTTAGGTTTGTAGGGTTGCTCAAACAGTGAATCAAACTGCAGTTAAACTGTATTAGGTTATATGTTATCTAATTGATTCCTGTGGTTTTCAGTGTGGTTTCAGTCTATTAATGAATCATCAGTGTTGTTATTGATTGTTTAGCTGCTGACTGGACATCCATGCCTGTAGTGTTAATACTGTTCATTAACATTTATGTTGCCTTGACAGCGTAGGAGCTACACTGTGGTGTTTGACATTCCTCTGAGTTTTAGTCAGCATTGGAGTTTTTTGCTTTGTTTACAGCATTTGTAACTTTGTTAAGAAAAGTGCTTTTTACACAGATGTACTCATTGTTGCTGTGCTGGTGAATGTTTTGTTGGATTCACTCTTTTGCTATGCAGAATTAGACGATGACTCATGGTCAAACTTGGCAGTTTAATTTGAACTTTTAGCAGCTTTAAACAGCCGGGATAAGAGCTCATCTTTGGAGCTGATTTAGAGTTTGTGGAGATGAAGCTCGAGGTATGATCGCACCTTGCAGACTCTATTAAATGCATTGCGGTCTCTGTGTAAGACTTATTGGGGCTGAGGTACTTTTAAAGCTAACAGCGTGCTTTCCATAGATAAGACCCACTCAGTACCACTATAATGCATCACTTGACAGCCCGACGCCCCCCCTTTATTTCCAAAGGCAATTGTGAGGCCATGCATTGTCTCCATTAATTTGTGGAAAGTCGTTTTAACAGTATGAATTAATAATGCGGTTGTGAGGGAGAGAAGAACTGCCTTCCCTTTTATCGTAAACATACCTTTTAATATTTTATGTTTTTTCAAAGTGCAAAATGAGCACTTGTCATTCATTGCAGAGTGTACACAGTAACTGACAGGATGAAGGAAATGTAAAGTGGAAAGAGGGGAAGTATACAGGAACAGTTAGACATGAGAGAAGGTATTTCTGTCATCAGCGTCACCTGACTTTCCTTCATTATTTCAGTTTGATCTTAATTAAAACTAAATGGGTTTGGTGTAAATCAATAACCATCAACTCATCAGCTCACAGACTAAAGAAGATTGTTGTTTTATTTCTTTATTATATGTTACACCTATGGCTGGAATATCATTCATCAAGTTTCTTTTCTTCATTTCTTTGTTTTGGTCCATATTTGCGGCTGTCATGACACATGTTTTTGGGGCAAAATAGGATCAAAAAAGTATATTATTTGGCTTCTCAGTGCTGCATAAGCAGAGAGGAAACACGGCACAGGACAGCAGATGTTATCTGATGCGAAACACCTACATCATTACCTTTACTGTACATGTTCAGGAGTGCAATATATGTCGCTTTTCTCCAGTGTCTGACGTTACATAGTCTGTGTTTCCTGTTGGCCATCTGACAGCACCTCTATTGAAAAGCACAGAACTGTTGGACGCATGTGTGCACAGTCCCTTTACCACACACACACACACACATACACACACCTGCACACAGCTACAGTTTTGCTGATCAAACAGGCCGCTGTTTATGTGTTTACTGGCATAGTTTGGAGTGTGAACATTATTATGAGCATGCACTCGCACCAAATGTCTGATCTGATATCAAAAGCAGCAGGTTAGCTGTGTTGAGTCAGTCAGGTTGGAGCAGATTAAAACACTGAAGAAAACAAAGGTGGACATGCAGATGATTCCCTGCTGGGAGCATCACTTGATACATTCGGTTTTAATTTGAACTTATTAAGACAAAATACATTCGCACAGACATTGCTCTATAGATGATCAGATCACAAATCTTAAAGCGGACACAGTTGGCACCATAATGATGGTCCACAGGAGACAGGATTGTGTAAAAATTATGTGATTATTATTATGATTATGTTGAGCTGAGCACACACTAAAATGAAAACATCAGATGCAGCCAAGTAGATATTAGCCACAATATTATCATTCTTAGACCTAAAAGAATCTGAAAACTGTTGATCATAAGATGAGAAAAAAATAAGGAAATGGAAAAGAAAGTGTATTTATAATATGAGGTCATTTTGACCTGGCCTTGTCCGCAGCCCGAGTGTGTGGCACTAACCCACATCTAAAACCCTTAAATTAACACTTGTAGCTTAAATTAGAGTTAAACAGATCCTGGTTTGTTCATTTTGCTATCTTTGACGTTATATAAATATAATATCCTCTTACAAACAAAATGTTGAATTCATAAACAAACAAACAAAAACACTCTTTTGCTCAATTCAATACACTTTAACTGCCAAAACAGTGCAATTCTAGCTAATGTTAGCTAGCTATCGGTAAGTTAAAGTTAGCAGATTTCAGTTGACCCGGCTTTTCTATACTTGTGCTTTTGTTATAGCACTATTTATGGAGCTATAGTGTTAACCTTTTTACTCTAACTGTGATGTGTAAGCAAAAGTTACATTTATAAAGTTTTATTTAACTAGCACATGGCTTTGAGCTAGCCCCTAATCACACTAGCTAGCTACAGTAAGTGATAGTTAGCTAGCAAAATGCCTAACAGACATTTTATCATAAAATTGAATAAGAAAGCGACAGCAAATCATTTTGATAAGTGACAAATTTTCCAAGTGAAAAATGTACAAAATAATTATGAAATGTGAATATTTTCAGGCTTTCTTTACTCTGTGTTAGTAAATTGAGCGTGTTTGGATTTGAACTGTCGGACAAAATGAGGCATATTAAAACATCAAGCTGCTCTAGCTGCTCCAAGAACATGTGTCATGTCATCTGAGAGGCTTATTTTTTACCCAGTAACCAGTTTATCTTTGTTAAAATCAGTATAAACTTCAAGTTTCATGCTCTTTTGAAAACGGTAAACCTCTTTACAGTGGTGGTAGATTTGATGTGGTATGCTCTTTATTATTTTCTTCAGAGGGGTTTAAATTCCTCGGATATCTCCCAGTGCTCGGTCTTGCCAGGCACCGCACCACCTTATCTTCTATCATGACATTTATGTTTTATGTTTTTGGGCTCTAACTCTGAAGTGAGTTGACCTTGATTTCACATTTAAGCCTGGCTCGCTTCCCTTATGTTTAGGCTTTGTGTGGCTGTAAAAAAGCTTTTACTGGGAGAGACAAAGGCCTGAGTCAGACGTGAATGAGGGATTTTTGCACTAATCTGATGTCTGAAAACAACAGCAGTTTATTTTCATTCCCCGTGTAAAAATCCTAAAATGGTGAGTCATACAGCGGAGGAGCGAATGGTCAGGAAGACTGCGGTCAAGTGCCAGCAGGCTAGCAGCGGGAGCAGAGCCATGCAGATACAGATAGATTATCTATATCTCATCACAGTCTTGATACAAAAGGACTTATTTACTGTAGATTTGTACCTCTAAGCAGATGAGTAATGGAGACAGCGGACTACAGCTTGGGCAAAATAGGCAGTTTTAGAGCTCATTTAAGGCCACATTTAAAGAAGAAAAAAATGAAGTGGGTGGGGAAAGTAATGGTGTAGTGTGAGACGAAGAATTAAAGACTGAGTCATTCACTCCAGAGGCTTAAACTGAAAAAAGATCTCACCTACTTAGTTTGAAAAGGAAACGACAAAAATGATGAACAATAACGATAAAGTGCTTTTTTATGTTGCAGAATTGGTGCTTGGACTGTCTGGCTTTTCAAGCATTTGTACTTGAAACTTAATCACACAGATGATCTACAGATGTTGGTGGTTTTCTCAAAGATGACAGTTCCCCCATTACATTTATTAACTTTTGTGTTCATTGGTCTGTATCTGAACGCAGAGAGAAAACAAGGAGGTTCACTTACCTCAGGGCTCCAGCAAGGGAAAAGTCAGAGCCAAGTCAAATGTCAATGAATAGGTCCATTGAGTGTGCAAAGATAAATAAAAGCACCATTTTCAGCAGTTAACTGTAATTTTTCAGTAGTTCAAGACCAGTCGCGATATCTGTGACTGAGACGGTAACTCACGCAGCCGACCGGGTTGTAAACTTTGTGCTTGTTGATATAACCGCAAAGAAAAACTCGGGAGGTCAGACTGTGTCCACATTTCATACAAAGTTTCTGTGTACTTCCCTCCCTGCCGCACTATATGTAAGGCGGGAAGGGGCTTATCACATATTTCGTGTAAACTGTGAGTTGTCAGTGTTATGGGAAATGTAATTTGAGCAGATTTTACGGCTGTAAAAAAAAAGTACTCTTCATGCGCAGGCTTCAGTGGTGTAATGGGTAAGTGTTTGCTGCAGTGTGGTTCATTTTGGATGCGTTAATTGATGTTCAGTCAGCAGGTGATGAGAGCCGTTTAACTGGTAAAAGCCCCGATCAGGGCAGATGGTCAGTCTGGCTCAGGGGAAATGAGGTGCGTTACAGATCTATACATCAATGAATGGTTTTTGAGAGTCATGTTTGCACTTAAGCGTTTTAACTTTCATCATGAGCTCAAAAGAGTTCCTTCATGGGCCTGGACTGGGTGTGTGTGTGTGTGTGTGTGTGTGTGTGTGTGTGTGAGTTACATAATCCAGTGTCATGTGCAGTGACACATCCTGCATTAAACTCAAGCTTCACCAAATTTAAAGCAACTAACGATTATACTCATAATCATTTAATCGGGAGATGAACTTCTCTGTAAATCTGATAATTATTTGGTTTTTAAAATGTAAATCTGGAAGATATTCACGTTACAGTAATTTATAAAACAGAGAAAAGTGGCAAATGCTCACATTTGAAAGGCTGGACTTAGAGAATGTTTTACTTAAACAATAAATAAATGATCAAATAGTTGCTAATTAATTATTATATTAATTACTATTTGTTCTAATAGCTAATTAGTAGCTAATAGCTCTAAAGGAAATAAAATGCTAAGTTTTTTTAAACAAATAATCACTAAAGAATCGATTTAACAGTGTTTGTGTGTGTATTTATTTTACTCACACTAAAATCAGCATTGGTCTTTCATCTTATATCCGTAAGATAAATCACTAATATAAATAAATTGAAAATACAATTATTAATAATTAGGTGAATGTAGGAAATGCAAAATTAAAGTAAAAATACTACAGAAACGTTAAAATAATCAGCATTGGCTACTAAACTGCGACCAGAAAAGATGACCGGTCATCAGACGCCGGCCATGACATTTCGAACTCTGCACGCTCCGAGAGGCTGTGTTTTCATTTAAAGTTCTGGCAACCAAAAGTAATATATTGCTGTATTCAAAACTCAGGAGTACATCATGCATTTTAGGGGCATCTGCTGCAGGACGCCTCTCTGGAAAAGCAAAAAAGTTTTATCATGAATAAAAAAAGATCCAGTTTCAATAATGTTCACAGTCCATGAAACGCTCCGGGATCCTTGCAAAATGAAATCTTTGCACGTGATGTAAAGCTGTACCGTGTGTTGCTCTGCAGCACGGAGACCGCAGGCTCAGATAATTCTCTCCCTTAACACCAAGAGACTATCAATGTGATTACTGTACTTCAAAAACAAATGTCAGTTCCCTGAGTGACTAAATTAAGCTGGGGCTCTTTTTGTGATGCAGGCCAGATGAACAGATAAAGAGGTTTTTGAGTGGAAAGTTTGGTTTAGATGAACGTTCTGGCTTTTTATTGCAACGTGCAGCTTTTCTACACCAGGAACAACTTAATGTTTCACCACATGTTTCTCTCAAATGTGTGTTTAGTTGATCTCAGTGACGACTCCTGACCAGGCAGCTTGTTGCCAGCTTCCGCACTTTATTTACTGTTAAACGTTATGCAATGCACTCAAAGCAATATTGAATTAGTGGTGTTTGAATGGAGTACTGTCGTTGTTTTTTTGGATCAAAAGGTGGATTTGCTGTTCAATATGTATTTGTGTCTTTGTTTCTGCAGCTTGCCTGTTCAGGTACAATGCCCTGTCCTTCGTCTACCTCATCTATCTCCTGCTTCTTCCACTCTTCGCAGAGCCCACGAGCACGACCATGAAGGGTAAGAGCTGTTACGTAACTCTCTTTGAAGCTTCACACGTTCGATGGCTTTGGCTTCGGCCATCGCCTGGAGAATCTTGACTGTTTCCCAAAAGCCTCCAGTTTGAATTGCAGTATTGTTCTCTGTAATGTAAACCAGCCCTTCTCAAGGGGACTTGAATTTCCTTGAGATGAGGATGGATTTGGCACATAGTTCAGTCCGTGAAAGGTAATATCGGTTAGTGCGGGCACGAGTCCATTTGTAACAATAAAAATGATCCATGGCTGGACAGATCTGAGATAGAAAGATGTGATCCATCGAGGCCAGATCTCGTGTCCAATTGATGAAAATTAACATTTTATTTTTAAGTTACGTTGATCTGAACAGATCATTTTCATATAAATATATAAAAACAGAAAACACAAGCTTTACAGTTGAGGAAAGAAACCCGAAAAGAGCCTGTAAAATATCCTTCAGAGAAGGAAAAAAGGAAACTTGGGATGAGGGCTGTTTTTGATAATGGCTAACCACTTCAGTTATTGAAGGGTGGTATAAAAGTTGCTCCTAAGGCTCCACTGATTCTTTAGATGGGTTTCATTTCCTAATACCACGATCTGATCTGCGTGCGATCCGCATTTGAGCCGTGTTATTAGTTAATTTGGCCGATGTGAAGCTCTTTGGTACTTTGGTTTAGAAAAGAAGAGAAGAGTTCAGGAAATGAAAGCCACCCCTAAAGCTGGTAAAGTAGCTTCCACATTGTCCTTCGACAGCTACAAGATCTCCAGAGGAATATAAATCACAGTTGACCTCTGAGGCTGAGGTTTTTGAGAAGTGACTGAGGGTGATGAATGTGGGATTGCGGTCGGCAACTTCAGCTGCGCCTTTATGCACTCCCCTCGCCGCAAAAATACTAAACATAATATGGGTTTCTGTAGGGGACCACATCGAGCGTTTAATAATACATAAACCCATATAAGTGGAGGGAACAACATCCAGTCCGAGAGCTGTCTCTGCTCGTCTCCAGCTGAAATAACAATCAGGAAGTAGAGGAAGATGAGGGGGAGAGGGAGAGGAGGGAGCAGAGAAAGTGGACCACTTACTCTCTCATCAATAGTTAAAGAGAGAAGTCTTCTAGTAAAGCTCAATGATCAAGTATCTGATAGCTGTTGACTTCAAACATGCTTCAACACATGGCAGTTAAAAATCATTTTGTGGAAATATGAAACCGTTCCTGTCTTATTAGTCCAGACTGTCTATATCAATAGACAGATATAGACACTTTAACACCAACAAGAGATGAAAGTCCAACTAATGCTGCTTAAACTTTAAACTGAAGTTAATTCAGTTTGTTTTTAGATCACAAAGTAATTTTGTTGCAGCATTTACTCATTCATTTTCTCATATTGTGATTTCTTCAAAGGTTAGGTGCCATATAAAGCTGAGACAAGCGTATGAAACGTACGTTTTTCCTATTGACTCTTGTACCAAGATCTTCTCTGATGTCTGGTTTGAGTTGTAATAAACGTAATCAAAGTGAAGGTTGACCAGGAGCACACGTTTTTCCACACTAAAGCTGGCAATTATAAAGTTAAAAATGCATAAATGAATGCGTTTATCAGCATTATTTTGCAGATCATCATTCAGATGTACGTGATGTTTGTGCACCGAAACTCTCAGCAGGTGCCTCCTGAGACCACCAAATTGTTATATTTCCGTAATATAAAAGCTTTCAAATGTCACCGTGTTTGAGTACCAAAGGTAACAGCAGCTCCAAATCAAAAAAAAGAAAGATCTAATTTAATCACTGAAGCTTTTTTTTTTTTCCAGGAGGGAACTGAAGTTGACGTGATCTTGAACCAGCTTATGTTCATGAAACCTTTTAACCAGACGTTGTTGTGTTTACTGTGGAGCGATCATGCAGCAGAAAGCAGAAACACAAAAGAAGTGTATCACACGTGTAATTTGCCGCAGGCTCTTCTAGTGTAACACCTGCCAGAACATATCCCATCTGTCTGCCTCACCCGTCTGTCATCAGGGAGGCGAACTGCAGGCTGAAAGAGCCACAGTGTGAGGACGTTTCAGAGAGCAGGGGGTTTGTAACAGGACTGTTTGTGACTGACAGGAAACTATAATCATTGCAGGTTGTTGTGGGTAAATATTTGTCACATTATTGAAGGAAAAAAGCATTTGACTTGGGCGCCAGATCATTTTAGAACATTTAAAATAACAGCTGGCTGTGGTTGAGGAGGATTGCGATAGTATTGCCAAATTGAATTTGTACAGTAAATGATCAATTATGAACCGTGAAAATTAGTGTTATGTAATTATTATCATCATAATCTGTATAGTTTCAACTTGTCCCCCTGGCTGTGGTATATTACATTTAAATAGTTAGAAACTGTACAAACTAAAATAAAACACACAGAGAGACACACGCAACGTTTTTGAGGGAATGAGCTAAATTCAGTGCTTTTGTTTTGATGGTCTGTTTCATTTTCTCTCTTGAATCTTAAAGGACATGCAACAGTTAAATCTGTAAAGTTAATTTAAACCAAATGGTAAACATGAATAATTCATTAGTTGTAATTAGCTTTAAAAAGCCACAGCAGTGCAGTGTGCCCAAGGATAAGTCAGTGTACAAGACTGGAGACAAACATCTTATGCAACTTGTTGTTGTTTTTTGTGATTTACTCTCTAATGTCATAATTGCAGCTTTTGGCTCAACATCACCCTGAATGCTTTCAATTCTCCGGGGAAGTTAACACAATCTAAACGGTTGCTCTCATATGGGCAGCAGGCATTTTAAGAGCCTTTACAGTGGGTGCTATGTGCCTTATTGAATGGGCACGGACATGACAATCTCCCCTTGGGGAGTCTTTTAGTACTGTTGCATGAATATGTATAAATATTTGATGTTATGGATGATTCTATCAGGTTTATATTTTAGCTAGAAGACTTTGAACAGAGGCTTCAATGCAAATCCTAGTTTGGCTTTTTAAATTTTTATCCATCTTTGTCATACATTTTTAAGACCCGAGACGATTTTGATTTGCTTTGGGGTTTAAAACATTTCGCCTCTCTGACGCCGTGATGTGGCAAGACCATGTGGTTAAATCAGGTATTAATGTTGTCAAAGGGATCCACTTCTCTGATTGATTAGGGGAAAAGCAGCAACTGTTCAAACTGAACAATGCCCTATGTTTTGAAACTGCTCCTGAGACGCTGTTTTAAAACTGAATAATGAAGCGAAGAGAAATACTAACTCAAGATGAGCGTCAGGCAACCGAGACAGATGGCCGTCACACAACAAAAATGCTCTATTAGAAATAGGAAAGGGGGGGGGGGCAGAGCCAAAACAGTTGGTTGCCCAGAGCCTCAGGTCCAATTTGGACGCAGGAGCTCGCTAACAGTCCTCATACCTCCACATTTACAGGCGTTCTTTTCCCTCTTTGTGAAAGCCCAGGGAATTGAAAAGGGAAATTGGCACAAATCGTTTTCACTTCAACGTTGAATTTGCCGGCCGTGGTCTGTTGTTGCACACATTTGATAAGGTTAGCCCTCGACGGCCTGAGGCTCAGCAGTAGCGTTTTGCCTTAGCCAGGATATTGTGCCAAACGCTATAATAAAACTTCCCCTGCAAGGATGCAGTAAATTTAATGAGATGGAGCTGTTGCCCTGTGAAGAACCAGTGGACCAAACCGTGTAGATTATGTGGGAGAACTTAATCTTACAGGGCGTTATTGTCATTTTTACCTCAAAGAAGAACAGCCCCATCAAGCTTATTCTTCCATGAGGATGAACATTTTCATTTTTGCAACAAGCGGGGTCCGAAAAAATCCTGTTGTAGAGAATAATCGCCATAACAACTCCTGAAATTATCCCAAATACCTGTAGGTGCACTATAAAATAGCCATGTGTGAAACAGCTGTGGCAGCTCTTCACACTCTCATCCTTCCCTCCCAAGATCAGCAATGTTACGCTGCCAGCGGTGTTATTTACTTACATTACAGAGACACTGGGTCAGCCGACACCTACAGTATGTGTTGCTGTTACGGTCTTGGGCAGCCGAGTCATTTCTTTTCAACACGAACAGCCACCAAAGCCAGAAATCAAAGAATCACATCTGGTATAAAGGCTGGTTTTGCTCCTTCTACGATGAATTGAAGACTTTGAGAGAATTGGAGGTCTTGTGGTCCACCATAATGTTTATTTGACTTTTCAACAGAAATAAGCTGTGCTCTCTGATATTGTTGCCAGGTCTTAGACAGGATATGCATCGTGATCCACAGAAAATCCTCCCTGGGTGCTCTCCCAGTCACCTCCACCTTTTTTTTCTTGATGTAATGACTATGAATCCACAACTCGAAAAAGATTCAAATTTCACCTCATGTTAGACAACGTTCTCTGTGTCTAGAAAAAATAACCAGCAAAGAGACTTGTCTCTGGGTTTCAGTGCATGACCGGCAGAAATAACATGTGGAAATCCTTAAACTGAGTGGTGGTGGTGAACTCACTGTAGCTGTTCTCCTCCTCCAGGCCACACAGGGCGTCTGCTGCAGTCCCTCTGCTTCACCAGTATGTCCTTCCTGCTGCTCCACATCATCTATCAGATTACCGTCAACAGCCTCCTGGCAGGGAACTCCATCTCGTCTGACTTCAACTGTGAGTACACTGCAGTCTTTATGGTCAAGACTGTAAAGGCAGTGAGGTTTGTTGTGCATGTTCCAATCAAACCGGCTCTACGAAGAATTTGCAGAACGGGCTCGACTGATGACGTCTCTTTCAGTTTTTGAAACAGTTTTCTCGCTCTGAGCGCTCATGGAAGACCAAACTGTGACTTGTTCATGACAGACTGTGTGCGCACGTGTGTCCCATCCATCACACAGGCCGTTTTGTGCTTAAACTCTGGCCTGAGCTATTGATGCAGTGTCACAGAGTTGTATATCACCAGAGAAGGTGTAGTTTGTTTTCCAGCCTGTGGGAAAGTTCCCAACCAGAAAAGCTAAGTGATAACACGCTCAACTCGCAGGAGTAGGTAAAATATGTCCTCACTCTTATTGCATTTTGTCACGTCATGAAGGTTTATGAATATAACACATTCCTCAATGTAATTAGCTTGCCTTGTGCCATTTGGTAACGTAGAAAAAACAAGGAGATCCCTGCTGCCAGTAAAGCAAACACTGTAAGCTCCTGACTCAGCACTGGGAAGGTGTTAATAGTCGGCCTTGGGCTTCTCATGAAACTCTGTATCAAACTGTAAAATGTGAACGCGTCTAGACGGGACAGACCCTGACCTTGTGTTCTAATGACTTGTTTCTAATGGAAGGAAGTCGCTTTCCAGCATCGACGTACAGCCAACCCAGGCAGAACGGACCTTATCGCCTCAGGCAGAAACACACAGAGCCGCTCAGAGAGGGAAAGCTCAAGGAAAGCTTTGTTACTGAGGTCTCTAGGGCTGCCATGTTTGGCAGATCGAACCTTTGTGTGATGAGACCATAAAAATCTATCCATCAGTCTATTGATCTAAATATTTATTTCAACAATAGTTACTCACATAAGAAAGTTAATGTAAATTGTGAAACAAATTAAAGTATTTTGTGAATCTTTGCAACGTAACTGTACTTTAAAAAGCTTTAATTTCAAATTGACATGTTAAAATCGAAAAGAATTTCATGAGAGAAGCACAATAAACAGCTATAAAGGATAAGGATATTTTATATTTTCCCCATTAATAACAAATCATGAAAAAAACTAATTGATCCTTTATTATTATTATCATTATTATTATTATTATTATTATTATTATTATTATTATTATCTGTAGCCAAAGCCTAAATATATATTATCCCTTGGTGCCATAGAGCTCCATTGTTGTCCAAATACTATTTAAAAACCCATCACTGAGCCACACTGTTGTGTGAGTGACATGCTCCGTCATGAATACCATCTTGAGCCATTATCTGCAACATTTAGCAGCAGAGTCCCTGTGTGAGCACTGGGATGCTCAGGAATTGCTTAATGGTGAACAGCTGGTAGAGCCTGGCTGTCAGCTGACAATTAATGAGGCACAGGGTGGAGAAATATAACATCACACACTCATGATGAACCACTTCATATGGAGCTAAAGAATAAGAATATAATAGACCTAAAGAAAACTAAAGAACGTCATTTGAAAAAATCACAAAATGTAAGTGAAGCTTGTACAGCAAAGGCACAAAATATTGCAAAATAGCATCGATCCATAAATAAAGCTCATGATTTTGTCACAGTGATTAGTTACATATGTACGTTTGTTGGGATTTCTACTTCCTGGAGTTAATGCCATCCTATTCCTGTGTTTTATTTTTGGGCTATAAATGCAACAGGGAGTCAGACATGACTCTTTGTCCCCTTGATCGGCCGCCTGCATTCTGAGTAAATGCCTTATCGCAAGTTTCTATATCTGGCATGTGGCCCCTTGACACCCTTTTCCTTTTGGCAGCCAAGAATAAACAAAGAGTCCTCCGCTGCGGTGAGGCGGTTATCCTCCTCTCTCTTAGCTTCATATCATTTCCTCTATTCGCCCTGGCCAAATACACCATTAGAGCAGTAAACCGAGTTGAGTATGAATGAGAAAACCTTCCAGAGAGGCTAACACCTCCAGCTGTTAGAGCGGGTCAGTGACTGGTCACCAGATGAGCCGGGCCCGGCTTCCTTTTGAGTCATCCGTCATTCCTCTGTGCTGACTCGACGTGGTGGGAGCTGCATTTACAAACAGCCATGAGAGTTTGAGAGAGCAGCAGATGGGCGGAGCTCACTGCATTACAGACAATGTCAGCTAAAATGTCAAAAAGTGACAGAAAGAAATGTCCTCTGTTGAATTTCAAAACACCTTCCTGCGAGTCGTCTAAACCTTTGGGCAGTCATTGTCCTCAGTGGCACCCCCCACCCATTTGGTCCCTAAGTAAGTTAAAAGAAATCATTAAAAAAAGGATTTACAAGTTTGATTCGGCCCATATCTGATGGCTATGGTTATTTCACCAGCTTATAAAGAGTAAATGGCCTGTTGAATTGCTGTTTTGTGACCAGTTCCTCGGGGATGGTCTTCATTAAGTCCTGTAGACAGAACCGTTGCCCTCTAACGCCCGTCGTATCCACCAAATGTGAGACAATTACTGAATTCTCCCTGCGCTCGCTGATTGTCCGATTTTAGTTATGACGTGCTGAAAGTGTTGACGCTACATTTAACTCTGGACTCTGGGGGAAAAGGGCAACTGGCACTGAGCCCCAGAGATGGAAGAGAGAGTGTAAAGAAATGCTGCTCCGAGAGGTTAACGGCCCAGCGAGTACAAAGGCTGTTTTATGATGTTCACAAAGGTATTTTTGGTTCTCAGCTGGGGTGGATATGGGGACTCGATTTCCAAGTCTCCATGCTGAGTTCAGACTGTATTACACAGTATTGCCCTCCTCACCCTGTGGGTCAGACTGGCCTGACTTCACCTCTGGCATTCCTCGTGTGATATAACACACACACAAGATGGGTTTCCTCTTGACACCTGTAAGCTGAGTTTGGGCTGGGTGAAGTTAGGTGTGGCAGATGTTTGGACTTGGGAATCACTGAAACAGACTCTGTTTTGCCTGTGGTCACTGGCCTGACATTTTAAGAGTCAAGAGTTTCTATTTGAAGATTTAAATGGGGCACTTTATTAACCTCAGTGGGTGATTTATTGGGGATTACAACAACATCAGTCCTGTGCAACTTTCTGGCAAGCCCCTCAGCATGTGCACTTTAGGTTGTTTTGGCTTTTAAATGACCATTTTGTTGGAGCCTTTCTGGTTTAGCCTCCTTTAGCTTGCTAGCTAAGTGTTGAACTTTCCTCACCAGCCACCACGAGGTAGTATTTATCTTATCTGATGTTGTTACTGCCTGTGGTTTCATTTGGGGTTGGAGATTAGTGAGACCCAACCAAAACAATGAGCTTAAAGCAGCTCAATTCTGTGCAGAGTCTCAGAGTTGGGGGCTTATTCTCAGCGGTATACGGTAACGACCGTATTACATCACTCATTTGATTCAGTGTTAATATTGGAAATGTGAGTTAATGGAGCTTTCAGCTTTACTGTCAGTCAGCTTTAAGCAAGTAGGACTTGTTTTTCTCTTGAAAGTGCTCCTGACAGGTGGTGCTCTGGTTCCAAGTTACTGAACAGGGCGTTTTCCTGTGTTAGAGAGTGATAGTATAGATACAGGAAGGGAACAAGGGGAGCGAGATAGAGTGAGTGTGACATGCAACAAAGGTCCTCGGCTGGAAGTGAACCAAAGTTGCTGTCATACAGTCGTCTTGACCACTAGGCTGAAAGGACTGAATTGTGTTTCTATTAATTGTTTCCTAAATATCTTTTAATAGGTAGAGATTTGATGAGATAAAAACACCTTCATTTAAATAACTGTAAGACATTAGTTTTCATCAAATAGTGCAATAAAGCCTAAGTATTCAAAATGCAACAAAGATGCATGGTGATAGAATAAAGTGGTACCAAGGCTCAAAGAAATTGTCAATGAGGTAAATTTGTGAACTGATTGAAATATTTATTTGAAGTCATGTCACTCGGCTCTGGATAATATATGGCAATGCATTGCTGAACTTTCTATAGGTGTGAAGTGTCGCAACACAGTCGGGTCAGCTACTGTATGAGCAGTTTAAAATGTGCAACTGGACAAATTCCTCTAGTGTCTTACAGCAACAGTTCAGCTGGAGGAGGACTGTGGGTGTTTAATGTCAGAGGTTACGTCAGGGGTCAGTCACAATAACCTCCACACACCCTTCTCCTCTACATCTTCCCCGACCACATAACACGCAAAACATCTGGGCAGTGAAGCTATTGTTGTCACTGATGAGTAATAAAGAAACCCTGTACTTGTACTGACGTTAGCATTTTATTCACCATGAGTGGAGTTCAGTGCCTGATCGTGTGACTCATTCCTTTACTGGATACTTGGTGTTTCATTTAAGGGAAAGTCTTTAAGTTTATCTTTTGACTGTTGTTTTCTGCTGTACACTGCATCTATTATCCTCCCTTTTAAATGAAACCTATCAACCAAAAGTAACACCTACTATTGCAAAAGATTGATTAGCTATCAGGTATTACAAAATATGTGTTATAGCGATATTTAACCATCCTCCTGAAGCTTAGGTTTCTTTTTTTCTCTAATATGGATAAATGCCACTGCGGAATTGAACATTTCATCTATTGTTTTAACAAGAAATCCTGTAAAAAATGTGAAAAATAGAAGCAGTCACTGTGGTGAAGCACTTTGTCTGCTGTGTGTTGTTAAGTCATGCTCGTCTGAGTCGAGCGCTGTCACTGAAGTGTGTTTCACACCTTCGCTCCGCTCACTGCGCTTCATCGAGTAGAAACTTCAGCAACGCAGTAATTCAGCACCTAATTACCTAATCACCCTAGACATTTGCAAAAACAGACGGATATATTGATATTAAGTCATTGAGTCGAGATACTCGAGTCACAACCCGATGATTATGTTTTCTCTGGCGGCAGAACAAAGGCCAGTCAACCTTCGGCACTTCTTCTCAGTGCACCAGCTGGATACCTGGAAATCTCCCTCTGAGTCTGAGTGACGTTCAAGAACCAGTCCAAGCCGTGGGAACAATGCTTTTTATTTTTAGGTTATCTCGGAAGTGAGCACAGAAAGATGAATTCTTTTTTCTTACACCTGAAAATAAAATGATTCTGGCTCTTATAAATAAGTTAAAGCCGTTTATTTAAGGGTTTATTCAGAGGCTGAAAAAGAGTGGCAGCTCTTTTACAGACGTCATTCTTTATATTATAGTTATAGAGGATAATAAACAGCAGTTATTGGCTGAATATATATATATATATACACTACCGTTCAAAAGTTTGGGGTCACCCAAACAATTTTGTGTTTTCCATGAAAAGTCACACTTATTCACCACCATACGTTGTGAAATGAATAGAAAATA
>JAVQJL010071601.1:0-49729 GCA_036024295.1 Nannoperca obscura | reverse complement strand
TTTAAAGTTAAGACTAGTTTAAAGTCATCTTCATTGAAAAGTACAGTGCTTTTCCTTCAAAAATAAGGACATTTCAATGTGACCCCAAACTTTTGAACGGTAGTGTATATTATATTCTTACTTTAAAAGTTTAAAGGGACTTGTCAGAAAATGTCAGCAATTGAGTAGCAGTTGGCGTGCGTCCTCAGAGGCTGAGGGATTGGGATTGGCTGAAGGGTGAGGGGGCATGGCAGTCAGACAAAATGATCATGACATTATGAAATCAAAGAGCCAATAGGGAAAATGCCACTGTATGTCTGAATTTAAAAAAAGTTTTTCACAATGCAAAATTGGTTTAAAGACAATAAAATAAAAATGATACCAATAAAACTAAGAAAGAAAGAAAGAAAGAATAAAGAAATAACACTTAGTAATGAGTGAGTTTGTTTCATTCATTCATTCTATGATTTTGCATGATTGAACCTGTTTTTGGTGATTTGCTAGTTTTTTTATGAAATCATTGTATTGGTGTAAATTGTCAAACACACTGTGTGACATCAGTCAAAATCACCACCATGAGGAACTTTCTCTTTCTGACTTGCACCTTATTGTGTGCAATCATCGGTCTCATATGGAGATGTTTAGTGGTTGAGTAAAGTTTGTGTGAATTTTAGTTAAAGTGAAAATTCCAACTCAAGCAAACATTGTGGGAGTCTGTAGTCACCCTGCTGCTTTCTGTCAGTTCAAGAAAGTCTTTCTGTCTGACGTCAGATTATGGTCTTAAATGTCAGCCTAGGATTTAATTTAGTGTTTTGCTTTCTTGCCTGTGAGCACAACAATTCATTTACCTGAATGTAATTCCTTATCAAAGATTGAAAGGCTTATTAGTTGTGGGAGTAGATGTTCTCCTTTATTATGATTACTATTTCACCAATGATGTTATTAAAATTCTGTGTCATAGTCAAACTGGTTTAAACATCCATGTAGCAATCTAGGTTCAATGTCACAGGTACTTAGCTCTGTGTGTCCATGTGTGAGGAGTTTGAATTATCACTCCCCTCGACTCCTCTTGGAATCTGGGAGCTGGCATTGATTGCATCAGAGGCGGCGGTGTGTGGCATTTCACGTCATCGGGACGTCAGGGTTCAGGTTCAGGTTGTTGTGGAGTTGTTTGGTACATATGAGCCTGAGAGTTAGGAATGTTCTGTAGCATCGCAAAGAAAATTGATGTAGCACTAAGCTAAACATCTGCACTGAGACTGTCAAAAGATTATATATTATAGAGGCTTTAAGAGAAAATTTAGTCTCATAGCACCAAATGGCCGCATCTTCTATCACCTCCTATCTTCTGACAGGACTGTTCAATACTATTGATTCCAAGTTTACTTCACCAGCTGACATTCCAGGCTTTAAAAACTTTCAGTACTCTGCGGCAAACAAATGAGGCTCAGTTGGTCTTAAGGGTCTTAATGTATGCCAAGGAAACACCGCCGTCATCATCAGCGTGTAATACAGAAAATGATGGACACATGAATTATGTTTACATGAAAGCCTACGTCAATGTCCCAGCATGGCAGCTTTATATGGCTGGATGTGGAACCACCATGAGTGGAATTGAAAATCACGCTATATTAGTTGATATAAGTATATATACTGTTAATATAACTTATAAGTTGATTTAACCACTGTTATCTTTTTACATTTGGATTCAAACAGTAATTTATTTAATCAGGAAATCTCAGTGAAGAGACACTTGAGGACAGCATGATAACCAGAAGTACCGCTGTATAGGAATTCTGTGCAAGCAGCTTGTTTCGACCTTCCTTGCGTTATTGTTAGGCAGCGACCTCTAGTGGCCATAGTGCTTATGATGGGAGTAAAGCAGGAAATCCGTTTTTTGGTTGTTTTTGTGTGTTAATCATATATCAGATATTACAAAGAAAAATATATTTCATTGAAAAATTATCATTTTAACATCTTACATAACTCCGCTGTTCATGTCCCATGTGAAACCAAAAGTTTCTATAAAGTCCAGTTCAGAGCAAAGATTCATGACGAGATGAAACTGTTTTTGAATGTTGCAGCGTTGTGAAGTCACCAGCTGCTGTTAGAACCTAAAGCACATCACCTGTTTCAACAGCCAATCAGCTCGTAGCAAAGTCAGCAGATCATCTCAACCCTCAGTTTTTTTTGTTTTCGTCATTTCATACTAGAAATGCAGCTGTAGCAAGTAACTCTCGATCACTATACTCACTCATATTTTGAGACGCTACCAATAATATCCAGCTACAAAAAAGCCTGAAAAGATGGCCGATAGATCGGAAGTACAGAGTCGTTGCTATGGAAACGATACACTGTCTAGCGTACACATTGCAAGTAGCTGCAAGTTTCAACTCGTCTTATCGCAAATGTTTGGTCTGAGCTGGGCTGAACTGTTAACGCTGCATGCTCTGGGATAAAAAAAGTACTCTCTATGCAATTAGTATACAATGGTGGCTGATCTGAGACCATGAGTACAAATCCACTGTGTTCTATATAATGCAGCCCTGTGATTTATTGTTTGGATAAACTGGCTGTACCAGCAGAATGGCTGAATCATGTGACCGCACCCAGCATCACTGATGGGTGTGGTCACAAGTGTGCTCTGCTGCACCTTTAACCACACCTAACAGTGATGTTATGTTGCACTGAATGCACCCCGAGTGGAGTGGAGAGTTTGGTGACTTCTGCACTTTTTTGTGCAATGAGAGCTGCACTTACAGTTCAAAAGACACAAAAGGGCATTTGCATGTCCCAATGGAGCCAGAGAGAATCCAGCCATTCAGGTCTTGTGTTAATAACTAGTGTGAGAAAAAGGCTGTGGTCTGTAAGGAGACTGTGTGAGACTGCACGTATGCTGTTCACAGATGGCAGATAGGGCAGGAGGGGCAGAGGCTCTCTCTTTCTCTCTCTCTCTCTCTCTCTCTCTCTGTGTGTGTGTGTGTGTGTGTGTGTGTGTGTGTATGTATGTAAAAGAGAGACTGTGTGTAAGTGATACATTAGTTGCGTGTTGGTTATAGATAATAGTGTCACATTTAAGTTATAAAGAACCCTGCGTTGTGTGTGTGTGTGTGTGTGTGAAGAATGTTGTGGAGTCACGTTTGTCTTCGGTTTATGCAGACTGCAGATTGTGTGACATCATGCCTGCCTGACTGGTTTTCCACAGTTAGTGGTGTGGTTAGTGTGTGGCAGTGGTAGTAGCTTCATCTGCTCTGCTAAAACAAGACGATACTTTTCTATTTTTTTCTTATAGTCAACAAATCCCATGAAAAGCACAAAGCCAACAATGAAGGTATCCTACAGTACTAACAAGCATTTAGTGTATATGACGCCTGATATATCTTCTTCCTCTGTGCGATAGAGCTACATTTTTGTCCAAAAACTATTAAGCCACACTGTTGCACTGGCTGACATGCTCCTTCATTACCACGAACACATACACACTGTAGTTTATTTTGACCCAATCCCACATACCCCGTCCTTCTGCCTCAAATACTCACTTGAAAACCATCTTGTGTTTAATCCACAGCTGAAAATAGTCCCCAACAAATGCACTATTTCTGCCTGTTTGAGTAGCGTTTGAGAGAAACTACAGTGACCAGCTTAGGAAATTACTGAGCCTTTTTTTTAAATAAAAATATATATATATTTGTGACTTGTTTTATATATATTTATGGCATTTGTAGGATCCATTAGGTTTTGGGCACAGACAGGCAACACATTTTGAATATTTTATTTCCATCTGGATATGCTGCTTGCAACAAATTGCAACCAAATTCGTGTGCTGGCAGCTAGCACTACAATTCTATATTACGTGCGTTGATTTACTTCAAATCTTGTCCAATTCATTCTTGTAATAATATTGTAATACCTTTTAGCTTTGCATATTTTCAGAAAATCTGCTTTCAGCATCAACTAGACAAGATTAGCAGTAGTCAATCAGTGCTGCATTGTATGAGTATATGCAACTTCAGATCTTTAAAGCTGTGTGTCAGCCTCCTTGTGGGCGCAGTGGTTTTATTTTAAGCCTTTCATTTTCAAACAATGGAATGTCATGCTGTAATTAGCCTGTGAATTGCGTTATCTCTTAAAGCAGCTGCCAGAAATCACACTGCATTTTCTTTCAGATATTTTTGCAGTTGTTTTGTTCTGTTCATGGGATTTGTTATATAAGGCCTGGTCACACCAGAAAATGATCCAGAGAAATTATTCCATGCGTCTTTGCAAAATATTTGGTTCTAGAAACTTGGTGACTGGTGAATCAGTGAACTGCTAGCGGGCGAGCTAACCACTAATTGCTAACCAGCTGGGCAGCTAATCAGTCACAATAGCCCCTGAAGCTTTTCTTTTGTTTTGTTTCCCCCCCCCCCCCCCCCACACACACACACACATTGTGTTCACCATTGTACACCATTTTGAAACGTATTGAAGAAGGAACAATTGATCTCGCCAAGCTCATGAGCTTGCTAACAGTCAGTTAGCAAAATGCTGGCTCGTTAGCTTTGCTAAATCACTAACCGGACAATGAGTTTACACAGTTTATTCAAAATAAGTATATGTAGCAAGGACTACAGTCTCAAAACTGTGAGAAAACCCATGTCTCTTAAGGAGATGAAATAAAAGCGGAGGATGCAGCGTAGCTAATCAGCTATGATAACTTCCTCCTGCTCCCTCAGAGATCGTGCTGCTGGTCAACAGTGTGAATTTGCTGGTCAAATTTTGTGCAGATTTACTTCACCTCCACAAGCCATTGTATTAATGAATTGATAGCGTACCATAAAAACATTTTATTTTGTTTCATAGCTGAATATTTTAGAGCACTAAACAGAGCATAAATTTCACACTCAGAATTTTAAGCATGGCAGTAAATATAGTGGACTATATAGCAAGCACTGACTTTGTACAGTTGTTACTAAACACTTAGCCTAACTATCTAATCAATAGTCAATTTGAGTTATTGTTAGAATTTTTTTATATTTTTTATGTTTTAATTTTAATTATTTTGTGGGCAATTTAGAATCTACATATAAGGCCCATGTTTTAGGATGTGGGAGGAAATGTGAAAGGGTCTGGTGAGTTTCATCCAGACCATTTGACCCTTGCGGAGAGCAAAACATAAAACCACAGTATGATATTTCAGCTTTCCATAGCTCTTGTTAAGGTCTTGAATTTGTTCTAGGAGAGCATCATACTCCTGACTGATGTTCTCTTTCTCAGCCTTCACCACATTGCACTTCCCTTCTAAAGATTTTTCACTTTTCAGCTTTTTATTGAGCTCCTGGCCCTCTCATCAAAGTGTGTCCTTTTCCCGTCTCGGCATCTCTTTCCATTGTCAGCGCTTGATATATGACCTCCATTGTCTCTCTGTCATAGAGCTTCTCAACGTTGAGTTGTAATGTATAACTGTGTTGGCTTAAGGCTTTTTTTCTTCTTTTATGATGTTATTCCTGTCTTCCAAAGCTTGTTCCTTTATGACCTTTTTCTCTATCTCCATCATTTATATTTACAGGGTGTTTTTTCTGAGAGTTAGAGCCTTTTTTTCTAGCAAATTAAAGTTTGTCCTCCTCACTAAGCTCCTGGATGTCTTGATGGAGTTCATCATTGTTTGTCTCAAAGCCTCTACCTCCTTTCTCAGTGCATCGAACTTGTCTTCAAAGCTTTCTTTATTAAAAAGCTTTGAGAAGAGTGCTGCACGTTTTTTAAGAAGCTAATTTTGCTTTGCCACGGCAACTTTTTCTTCTGATTTCAGGACCTTAATAAGTAAGATAATAAGACCTCTGATAAGTCAGCAGTTATTGGGGGCCACTGCAAAACCTCTACAGGAATCTTCATGCACTCTATGAATGTTTCTGTACTTTCCACATAGGCCTCAAGGCTCAAGATTGTGTGTTTAGAAAACACATACTAAACAACCAAATTCACTCTTTTTTAATAACACCCATTATCAACATAAATAGAATGAAACTATCCCAACTAGTTGTTGGCAAACTTGTGGAGAGGGCTATGTACACCAGTCACATGTCATGTATTTATGTCCTATTTTGAGAACCTTCTAGGATCAAGTGGTTAAGATAATGGATATTATTATTTATAAATCCAGCAGATCTGATACTTGGAACTCCCCCTGAACCCCTATCCAGTAAGGTGGCTGCATATATATTTAGAATACTAATAATTTAGAATACTATGTGTGCTTTTAAGCAAATTACCAAAAATTGGCTTGGCACGCAAACACCAGAAACGAATGTGGAAAGAAAACAGTTTATGACAGAAGACTCAGGGGTTCACATGTGTGTGGTTAGATTTTGGAAACAAAAGCACCTTTGGTGAAGGTCAGGGAAAGATGGTACTTTCAGTTATATGCTCATAAAGTAAACACGCTATGTCTTGTGCTTCAAGTCACTGCTGACTTTTTCTATTTTAAGTCCTGGTCACGCCAGCTTTTCATTCCAGTAGAATCAAATCTGGTGAACTTTGACCTGCAAATTCACAACGTTGACAATAGCAAGCTGTCGGAGTATTAACTGCACAGCAGAGAGTCGATGGTACAAATAAGTCTTTTGAATCAACTGTGTGAACTTCTTGTTAGCAACCAGGTAAAGGAGAGCTTTATTTTCCCTATTCCATAACGTTTTCTTGAATGAAATGGTGAACAGAATGCCAGTGGTGGGAGTAAACAGAGAATAGAGAGAATCTTCGGGATCTATTGTGACTATGTTGGTTTTAACTCGGCAGCTAAAGCATTTTTTATTGATACGTTCAATCAACATTTCCTGACTTTCCTCATTAAAATTAATAAAAATGTAATGTGTCTGTGTGAGACTTGCTTGAACTGACCTTTTAAGCAGAGACAGCGTTAATAAAGAGAAGTGTACACTGTATTTGTGTAGAATGGTGGTACTAATTGGCTAATCAGTGTACCAGCTGCACAACTAAGACAACACTATTTTCTGTATGCGTTAATAATGACTTTGATTGGTGGCTAGTGGCCATGGTATAAATTACATACTTAGTTAACTTTGAAAGTTAAAATGGAAGTTTGTTTATCAGTGTCAAACTACATGAAACTATATATTTGTGAGCATTTTTTAAAGATGTATGTCTTCAGTGGGAACCAATGGGTGCCACAGACAAGGGTGGAAAGTCAGAAAGTATTGATAGATGAACTAACACATAAAATACTGACTATTTATGAATGTAATAAAGCTGCTGTAATATACAACCTAAAGCTGTGACCCTTGTAAACCTGAAAACCTGTGAACCTACAGAATGTCTACATTTACACCACATTATTACAGTCAATTGCTGAACAGCTGCAGAGATGTGGGATTAAATCCCTCAGCTTCTTAGAACATCCCGACTATGTTTAAAAGAAGATGTGATTGCAGTCATGTCGAGTTTTCCTTAACATAAGCTATCTCAAATGTTCCCTGAGTAGAAATGTGTGGCTTGTATGCCACATTTGTTTCCACCCACATATGAGTTTAAAGTTTAAAACAGCGATAGCTAAAAAAGCTTATAGCAGCCCAAATGCATCTACCTCCCGTAGTGGTATATTATGACAACCACATTCTGTTCTCTCTCTGTATACATTCAAAGTAAATGAAAAATGACAACAGGAATTCTTGTGTGTTCCTGTCTGTGTGTACTTCTGCTTATATTGTCTACACTGAGTCTACATGCAGCCACCTTTCTTCAGTACTCTTTTCTCTGAAGTTTTCAATATGACGTACTCTGTGGGTGTGTGAGACTTTGCATGGATCAGTATAATTGTACTATGGATAACCAAGGACACTAACCCCTTTCTCTTTTAAAATCCTTGCACTGGCTCCCCTGCTAAGGTACAGTAACACGTTTGTGCTCAAGCCAGTGACTCACTGCCATATTCCTGTTTTAGCAAAAACCACCTGACTGAATCAGAATTTAACTGGGCCAAAGGGCAATAAGCTTCCTGATAGTTGATACAATAAATGACATTGAGGAATACTTGTTTGGCTAGCCTTGTTCACATTTTTCTTTGTTAAGTTATTAGTCAACCAAGTCTGTAAACTGAAGCAGCCGAAAATATTGACATTATTGTGTAGTGTGCCACATGAACCCCTTCTGCAAAACAAATTCAGCATGTGATAAAAAACTACAGCGAGGATAAAGAATAAAAATACTACTGTTCTCCGATGCAAGTTCTTATTTTATGAACAGTAAGGAAACAGTGTGGGAAGTGCAGTATGATTTTAAATAAAGCATATCTTAAATTAATTGTTTGGCATTTTGGCATTACACTTCTTTACTGTTTTAACAAGAGATGAGAGGATTGATACCACTGTGATGTCTGTATGCTAAATATGAAGCTGCAAACAGGTGGAGGGCAGCTAGCCTTGTGTCCTAAGGTAAAACATCAGCCTACCCGCACCTCTAGATTTTAGTAATTGACACATTTTATCAAATTTGTTACTACTACTACTACTACTCCTTTGAATGGTACTATCAATTAGCACACTGTCTCTCTTTTCTTGAATCAGTACACAAACAGAAATGTAGAAACAACAAGCCATGCTAGCTAGTTTCTCCTGCTTTCTGCCTTAATGAAATGTTAAGCTATTCACTTGGCTCTATCTCTGTGCTTGGCACACATACATAAGAGTGGTATAAATCTTTTTATATAACTTATGGCAAGAAGTCTTGTTAGTTTAAAAGCCAATATTTCCCTCTGTTATTTAAGTAAAGTTCCACATCACAAAAGGATCAGATGAAAGTAAGACAGATTTAATATATCTTGGAGATGTAAAGCCTGCATTTGAAATCCCAGCTCTGGGCTTTATTAAAGAATGCTGGCTGCTGGGGAACGTAAAGAAGAACCCGATCCGACAATTGTTGTTACTGTACATTACCGTACATAACCATGTAGCTGTTGACGTATGTTTGGCTGACCTTCTCACAGGTGACTGGGGACCAACATATTGCTCTCTACTGTTTTATTCAATGATACATTCTATTAATGACATTCTATTAATTCAATTAATATAAATGAATTGCTCTAAAACTCACTTGCTATGTAAAAGGGCCTTTGCTACTGATATCCATTTTTACTGCTATTACTAATTCTGAGAAGAGATGTTGCTGTTCATTTTCTTTTTCAATGCTGGGGGCATCTTATGTTAAATTTCGTTTACAGCTATTGTGCAGGCAGATATGTCAGAGATAGACAAAATGCTGTCTTGCTTGAATAGCACCACTACAATGGAGTCAGATAGAATACACTTTTAGCAAACCACAGTGTTAATGTACACACTGTCAGTCCTGTAGAATAAAACAGCTTTGACATGGCTCTGATGTTCATACATTTTGTGCAGATTTCTAACAGTAATAGCAAATACACTACAATGCGAGGCCACTACACATCAACTTTACTACCGTTTTTACAACTGCTCTTTTCAACTACAGCTTTTTTAACACATACGATATAGAATAACAGCAGCCTCATCCCTTAAAGGTAATCAGAATATGCTTAGGTTTGAAAGTACCTGATGGTGGAATTAAGCATGTTGATTTAATTGAAAGTAGTATAACCACATCAGGTAGAAACACTGCATGTCATGGTTCAATTACAGTAACTATATGCTACATGCTGTTGAAGTGTTATTAAGAAAGAAGACACTGTAGATTTGTTACAAACTAGAAGCTGAGAAGGAGCAGAGTAACACAAAAGCCTTGAAACTAGTTCTTCAGTATCTACTTTTTTATTATCTCAGTGTTGCCGCCTTAACTGTTGTCAACAGATAGCCACTGTGCACACTGTTCTGTATATCTCCACTGATACTTTTATACAGACAGTGTATCAAACCATCGCTGACCGAGTGTCAAGCTACAGTCTTTTTCCATTTGGATCATTCAATCCTAGTCAAAACAGCTAACCTTTAGCTGTACATTCAACCTCTTATCCAGGCTGGCCTGCTGATATAGCTGTTGTAGAAGTCACACGTTGTACTGCATGCGCCATACCATCATCACAGGACTCAAAACTAACTTTTTTCTCTTTTCAGGTTTTTGAAGTCACAGCAAAATCCCTTTAAAATAGCTAAGAATTCCAAAATGTTATAAACTTAGATAGATAATGTCTGAAGGGGGTAGCATTCAAAGGAGAATTTTCTGGAGTATTAGTATATATACAGTTGATGCAGGGTGTAGGTTAAAGAGCTACTGTGGTACAATAAACTCAATAAACAATAATATCAGAGTGAAGTCAGAAAGAAATGGCAAATTGAACGATGTTGGCTTAAGGTTTGAAATCTGTTTCAGAAGGTCACACTGCACAAATTATTTAGGCAATATATATATATATTATCCTTACTTGAAAATTATAATATTGATTCACAAAACAATTGACAAAACATGTAATTTAAAGGTCCATTTAGTAGCTGTTCTGGAGCATTCTGTCCTGTCACAAACTCTTTATGAGCAGATGGACAGATTTTTTGGGCTTTGCCAATAATCAAACTTGAAAGGAATACTCTACTCACAGTCTATCTCTTGAGAATCAAATACTCACCTACTATAGTCTTGAAAGTTGTCTCTGAAAAGACAACTTAATGTCAGTGTGCATTGAAATGTTTCTGTTGATTTGTACGGAAGCCAAAACCAGTGCTCGCAATAATTCTTTTTATACCGTCATCTCGAGATCACAACTTGTGTCTTTCTGTTAGAGATAACGTTCAGATCAGTTCTTGTCATTTAAGGAGAAGACTAGTAGATAAATTAACTCGTTATCATGTGAAAACACAAAATAGATAAGACGAGATAACGGAATTCAAAATATAATTGCAGACACAGCCGTTTTTCTTTCTTTCTTATTTATTTATTTTACAGTTTTAGTATTTTGCTAATTATATTTGCATTCAAAACATATGAAGAACATATAAAATACCATGCTTTCTTATGAATTAAACTACCCAACAGTATATGCAAGAGCTAAAATTATCAATTGATTGACAGAACGTGCAACTATTTTGTTAATTGTTTTTCAAACAAAATGCCAGACGTTCCAGCTTCTCAAATGTGAGGATTTGCTGCTTAATCTTGTGATCATTTTAACAATTTTGATTCACTTCTAATAATTACGAGGTTTAAACTATTAATTGGACAACTCCATGTCAGCATACTACAATAGTAAAATGCTGCTTACACATTAATAAATGAGTAACAATGAAACAATAATATAATATACAATAAAACACTCACAGTTGACATTTTTCTGTATTGAGTACTTTTACTTTGAATACATTAAATACATTTTCCTGACCTACTTTACAGTACTTTTACTAGCTATGGATTATTTTTATTTTATACTACTTCATACTTCAACTCTACATTTCAGAGCAAAATATTGTGCACATTACATTTGTTTCCCACAGCCAAAGTTGCTGGTTACTTTTAATAAATGGTCAGTTCATGAATTACAGATTCAATTACCAAAACGTATATAAAGCAATTAGAATTAGCTACACCTTGACCAAGTACTGCTTACATATCAAATATTATACACCAATAATGATCATGTAGTGTAATGAGGTACTTTTTGTTTTAATATTTCTGTTTTGAATACATGAGTTTTATTGTAATGGAGTATTTTTACAGTGTGGTATTTAAATATGTATAGTAAGTAAAGGTTCTGCATACTTCTTCCACCACTGTTGTGAAGAAACTGTTAGTGTTTGATACATACTGTATGGATCAACAGTCATGTGATGTCATGAGGAGAATTCCTTTAATTTCAGATAAAGATGAATACATTGTACAATTCTGTGAAAAGAAATTTCTTCCAAGACTGGAAGCAAGTGAAACTAGTAGCCTAACGAATACTTCTTCCTCAGTTGCCAGTTTCCACATGGTGTCCACAGCGTTGCTCAGGGTTGTTGCACGCTTGGCGTAGCTGACAAGACAATCTGCCGTTTCAGCCACTCTCATTAAGAATATCAGCTGCGTTCCAACCAAATGTAGATACTGTACATGTGCATTTGATCTTAACAGGTGTTTCAGTCCAAAGTATGTGTCTGGGCGTGTGTTGGAGATACAGTGTATCAGTGCGTCAGCTACATAAAGGCTGAGTCGTGTCGTGTGTTGGAATGTAAATGTTATGACAGTGAAGGGGGGTCAGTGCGGATCCAAAGGCCTCTGCGGACAGGTGCGTGAGGTGAGGAAGATGTCTGCCTTCTGTCTGTTCACAACAGTTACATGAATGGACAGCATCTAGTGTGAAATACTTTGCCATCATCTTTTATAGTGTGATTTTCCTTTCCATAAATAAAAAATTAAAGAAAGAGAGGATAAATAGGTCTGCCATGACCCAATGAAAGGAATTCATAAAAACAAACTGACATCATCTGGTTTCCATTGAGTCATCCAAGCACCTTGATGAATAAGAATTATCAGCCAACTCTGAAGGTTGAAGCTGTTTATAGTTTCTTTTTGCTTATTTTTTTGCTTGCATGGCCCACAAATTCCACTCTAATCAACCCTCATTTCAACCCTCATCTTTTACATTTTCACTCTCCTAAAACTGTCAAAGTCATCAAATGTACAAAAATAGGACTTCAAATCGATGCTGTTACTCCATGTCTGCTGGATGTGTAAACGAGGGCAAGTGCTTGCTGACAGACAATGAATGACTTCCTGTTGCAGCCCTTATTACAGTGGAGTTGCAAGAACCTTCCAACATTGTCCATTATGCTGAGCAGTTTGTGCAACATCCTCCTCTCCACCTCCACCTCCAGGGGCTCAGAACAGTCCCCAGAACCAGCCTTCCTCATCAGCTTGTTTAACCTCTTAGTGTCACTGTCCCTGATGCTGCTGCCCAACAGATGACTGCAAAGAAAAGTGCACTTGCAACAACAGACAACATGCTGCACACGTTAAAGGACCTGAGCGTCCGTAAGAAGTAAAGACTGCTGTGTCCCTTCCTGTAGACGGCCTCAGTGTTGCACTTCCAGTCAAGTCTGTTGTCAAGATGAAGACGGTGTTCAACGTAGGGCTGGTCCTACCGAAGTCCGTGGCCACATTCAAGAGGAGGTGGTTGTTCCCACACCATATCTATAAGAATATCTGCATCTATATATCTAATATCTATATTATCTATACGAACTTTATAAAGTGGTAATATATTAGTCAGTGTTTTTTAAGTTATTGTGGAGTTTTAGGGCAGTAAGAAGCTGTACTGTAAACACAGCATTGTATCATCACCTTATAAAGAACCTATGGCTAACATGTCAGCAAACAGTTGCTTATTTACACATCCAGCAGACACAGAGTAACATTAGCATTCATTTGAAGATTACAAGTATAATTTTCATTCTCCTTTTCGCTCGATTTTGGTCTCCATATATCTGTCTCGGTCTATATCTGCTAAATGTTTCATTAACTTCACCAGGTTGTTGCCATTGATTGTTTAATTATGACATGTTAGCAGAGAAGACCCAAGTGCAGGACACAAACACCGGAGTTAGATGAGAATACAGGAGAGCAAGGATGATCAAATGGAGATGAGGGGAAAGCAGATAAGGGGAAGGCGAGGCTGGCTGAGGTGGGAGGCAGGCAGGCAGAGCCTGAAGACCATACAGGTGAGTAGTCAAACCCAGGAGATGACAAAAACCTGAGCACAGGAAAAATCTAAAAACAGAATACAAAAGTCTGAGGCCGGAGAGAGCTACCATACACACTGGAGCAATGACCTGCCAATGAGTGGATGGAAAACCAGGGTAGAAATACTGCAGACTGACTGATTGTAGAACTGGGCAGGTGGTTGAGATGACAGCCCTGCCTTCCTAGTAGACAGACACACACACATACACACACACACACACACACCCAAAGAGAGAGACAACACAACACACAAGAGGGAGGGGAAAACAAGGAAACATAAGGAACAGTAGTGATTATGATGGAGGCGTCAATTTCTTTAAACAAAAATGCCAAAAATTTGATGGTTTTAGCTTCTCAAACATGAGAATTTACTTTCTTGGTCTTACGTTGTAGCACATTGAATATTTTGTAGTTGTGCACAAAAGTATATGTACTTCTTGTATACTAGCGGCAAAACCACAATATAACATACAGTAGCCTATTTGTACAATATGTATTTGGAATTGGGACAAACCTTGTTAATTAACATCAGTGGTAGATTTTTTGGGGGCGGGGTTTGGACATGAACAGACTTCCATCCTGGATGGATTTTGTTTGCAGCCATCTACTGGAAACTCTCTTGGCGCTTTTAAAACAGCAAGTATCAAGACCTCTGTGGAAACTGTCTCAGCCTTAGTGAAACCATGTTAAGAAGGATTGCGATTGCTGAAGGATAAAGACCTCCTAACTTGCACTGGCTAGGTGTACCTAAAGAACTGGCCTCAACTTATGCTTACTTTCTCTCTCTGTATATCTTTTCTTCCACTTCTCCCTCTCTTTTGTTCGTGTCAGATGTCTTACTTACACTGAGTATATTCTGCATCTGCAGAACTGCACTCCACTGAATGCCATGGAACATTTTACTGCTCTCAAGTTTGTGCAGATCTGGCATGTGTAAAATGTTGTTGGATATTTCTTTTTTTCCATTCATCAACCAGATCTGGCCTCCTGTGAGTTTCCACTAGGATAGAAATCACTGGAGAGACTGCAGACTCATTATATGTGAATCCAAGACTATGAGAGTCAACTAAAAGCCTAAATTGTAAATGAAAGGAGACATCATTTGTTGGTATGTGACAGTTTCTGCGGGCTGACATGCATCAGAAGCAGGCAGGAAGATAAATGGCATCATTCGTGCTGACAGACTTTTTTGGTATTTCTTATTTACACAGTGATCAAACTTAGAGCAAAGTGAACAGAAAGACACGAGATGAAATATAAACACAGATAGGGATTGTGTATTTCTAATTTGTGCTTGTAAGATTTAAAATCCTGAGAAGGGCCTCATAAAACCATCTTGAAGGTTCAAGGTAGATAAGACTCCCCTGTCCCCTCAGTTTGGAGTACTTCGGTGATTTAGAATTACACTTCCATAAAGATGGAGGTTTTCTAGTATGGGTCAAGTTCCAAAAATACCGACTCCTACAATTCCCATCATGCAACTCAATGCCTACTTTCATTAGAAGCACCCTCCCTGGTGTCTGTCTGCTGTTTGCTGTTGAGCAGGTAGAGTACGGTGGAGTTCTTTCACTGAAAACAACTGCCTTGTGCAGCCGAAAACGACACTATGAGAGCAGTGAATGAACCAAAACAGTAAAGTTGTGGACCACAGAGCTAAACAATGAGCTGAAACTCGGTCCTGTAAAGCTGAGGAGCTGCAGATTCAGGTGATTATTCTGTGAGTTTATCACTACGAGCAACTCCTTTTACATTATAACATAATTGTCAGTTGATGCAATATTGTAAAAATATTGATAATAGCCCATTTAAAGGTATGTACTGGTAGATTAATAAATATATAAAGTAGATACACAGTGGGGTTTTTTTGATGGACATGTATTGATGGACAATAGAAGTTTGAATCTGGTAAGCTAGCTAATTAACAGTGCTGGGCAGGAACACATGACTCAGTAACATGCATATATAGTTAGTAATCCCAGTATTGCTCCGTTACTTCAACATTTTAGCATTTTAACAGCTTGTTTGCTGTCTTACCTGGAGTGTGATGGAGGGTTGATCAGTTCGATGCCTCTATGTTCGCTGGAGTATCCCTACATACTGAGCCAAAATAGTGTGGATGTTTGGCTCCTAACACCAAGGTTTTATGTCTTTAACAACCTTATGGTACAAAGTCAAACCCACAGGATGTTTAATTCATGGCAAGATCCAAGTTTCCAAACACTAGGTGTCAGGCTGAAGTTCAAGGAAGTATAGATTTCTTTGTTTTTTCATGAATGTACAATGTTTCATTCTGTGTAAGTATGATATGAAGGCAGACACTTTTGTACAAGACACAAGTCCCCACTGAATGGCTTAATGAGTTTAAAAAAGACTGGGAGAATCTATGACAGACAGCACTGAAGCTGTTCTGGTGGCTCATGGTGGAACAGCACCTTACTAACACAGCTTATGTTGGTTTTTCCTTTCCTTTGTCACCCATCGGTGGCTTAAGTGAAGTCCTGGAACAACCACATTCAGAGCACCGGTATGTGATGATGCAGTCACTCAGTGTGGAAAGACTGGGCTAGCTGCTGTAGCTCTGAAGCCACTTGAGGAAAACTTGAAGGTGAATAAGAGGAACATATGGATTCAAATGGTCAACTCAAGCTTCTGATTCCACAGCATCTTTGCCTCCAAGAAATGTGTTCCAAATTTAGTTTGCTTTTGGTTCAGGTTGTAAAAATGGGCAAGTGGAAATATAGAAGTTCTTAAATCCTTAATCCTCCTGTCACCCCTTGACCTCCATCTCTTCTCATCTTCAACAGATGTGAAATGGACCAATAGCTTGTCTGCTGATGACCATCCCCCCTGTCACTCATTAACTCTAGTCATATGAACTTTACCACTAACTTGGCTGCTGTAAGATCATGCCCTTGTTAACGTGTTTACGGATGTTTGATTCATATTGTCCCGTCCCTCATTAGATTTGTTAACTCTGTCATGCAATGACTTGTAATGATTGACTTCTTTGGAGATTATTGGCTCAGAACAGTTTGGCCAAGGGCATATTAACATGGAAGAGGATGGAACTGATTGGAAAGAGTGTTTTAAAACACATTTTGAGATTTTCAAAGCCTAATCTATCATGTATGTATGTATGTATGTATGTATGTATGTATGTATGTATGTATGTATGTATGTATGTATGTATGTATGTATGTATGTATGTATGTATGTATGTATGTATGTATGTATGTATGTATGACTGTTAGTCCATAATGGAGTCAACCAGGTAATCTTAGAAGGATGTGCACGTTTGCTCTGGGAGGAATCAGCTGAGTTCTGACTTTTCCATTCATAGATAGCAACAGCTAATGCCTTTACATTGATTAGAAGCTGTCAGTCCTCTATTTGAATTACAATCAATATATTATGAACACTTCTGCACAGCATGTAAGGACAAGCCGCTAGTAGAACATAGAACATCCCTCATTTACTATTACAGATGTTCTCCACACAGAGATCAGTGTTCACATAAGACATACAAATGTGAATTTTCATTATTTCCTCACACAGAGCATATTAATCAGCATTGCATCCCCCTGCCATCCAGACCTCATCCATATTCCTGCAGGCTTATTGCAACGGGAGCCAGTGGTGATAAAGCAGGATCGATATTCAGAGCTGGTAAAAACACGGCAAGTACAACCACATGGCACAAAGGCAAAGACTAGGGAGGACCGGAGAGTGAGGGGAACATGACGGGTTTAAAAACCATCACCTACAGCATATTAATGAGACGAGAGAAAGTGAGGCTTCCATCATCTTCTGCTATTGTTAGAGGAAGCATGAAATGTACACATGATACACTCTACAGGCTACAAGAAGGTATAGATACCATTTTATTCATGGTGTAGCATGTTTGCTCAAGTTCTTTACCAGCTGTTTTGGAAATACAAATATTTATTTTCAAGGAAGCTATAAAAGGTAAGTAAGCAAAATCTCACAACTATTAATGCCAGAAGGAGTTTTGAAAAATACAGCAATAGTAAGTTAACTCTTGAGGTACTGTATGTTTCTTTTTTTATATCAACACAGAGCAAAGACTGTTGTGCAGTTCATAGGTGCAAAGACTTTTCTGACTGCAACAGTCTCACCGTACTATAACTTGGGACACACTGCCTTCAAACACTTTTGACAGGTAAACCTGGGAAGGCATCAAAGATTTTTTTCTCTTTGCCATATCTCAAAACTGCCACAGAGAATTGAGTGACAACTTTATTTCTCATCTGTTACATAAATCAAGGAAATACTGTGAAAGCCAGCTCTACAAACTAAGAAATTCCCCGTGCTTTCTAAGCTTCGAAGGATTTCTTTAACAAAGTTTCACACAGGAGTGAGAAAAAAAGTAATTTCTTTGACAGGCAGACATTATGTGATAGAGGAGACTTTTCACTGCATTAAAGAATGGGGCTCCAAACAACAAAGAGTAGGTAGCTGTTTAAAAGGCCAATTTTCCAGTCCACATTGTCATTGTCACACTCTTAACTCCAAAGGCAGACATGCACTCTGGCATCAAAGGCCATTGATTTTCTAATCAAGAGCAAATGATGATTAAGGCATATCTGCCCCCTTATCTTTCCGTTTAAAATCCTCTTTTCTGGATTCAATTTGACTTTGGCTGTTTTGCTGCTGAGGGGAATCAGGACAGTCAAAGACAGAGACACCTTGTAGAGACAACGGGCGGTGTCATGAATGATTAAGGCTAGTGGAACAGAAAATTATCACCCATCCTCCCGCTCCCTGGATCACAGAAGGCTTACATTGTTGCAATGCCTTTTTGTCAATAGACATGGAAGCTGATAATGTTGCTCGATAGACTTATCATTTGACAAATATTAAACCGAAGGTTTATTGCAATTGATCGGCTAACATTTAGTGCCAGTGGCATGAGGAACAGCTAGCTTCCTCATTCCTGACCAAAGCAGCTTTACAAAAACGTAAACATGGAGTTAAGTTAGTTGACCCACTAGTGCTGTACAGCCTCCCACCTCAATACTCTCTTAAATTCCCAAGCTGGGTAGCAATAAACAATGTTTAAAAGGTTGGGCGATGAATCCCCCATCTCTTTTACCTTGATAACATTAAGAAGTAATAACACAAAGCAGAGCTGACTCACCCTAAGGGGGCACATGCTCATTTCTTAGCAGACTTCAATTATCCCAACTTTCTCCCTTGGTCTGCATTCCTATGTATATGTTTAGCCTTTGTGATACACATGCCTGAGGATGAGGGATTAACTTCCACCCCTCTCTCTAAGCTTGGTTTGGACTTTAGGTTTAACTGTCCTTCAGGACCAGCCTGGAGCTCAGCTTAACAATGATGCCCCAACCCCTCATCTCTCTTGCAGTCTCTTTCAGCCACCCTCTATTTCCTCATTCCAACTCAGACCATAAATATTTCGCTGGGGGGGGGATAAGAATCAAAGACAGATGGACATCATCTGTCCATGACCTTCAGGCATTTCCAATTCAACATGAAATGCAATGTGTTGTGTTGGTAAAAGTATAGTACTACTGGCGATGAAATAAACAGAAATATAGTAGGGACAGACAGACAGATAGATAGATACACATTATAAAACATGCATGTCCCAATATCTTTGATGAATAGGGGTCATTGTGTCACAGCTGTTTATGCTAATTACTCCAGTTTAATTAGTTATTACTCCAGGTATAATTCTCTCACACAGCCAAATAAGAAGAAGCAAGGGCACTCATTTCCAGATTCATTACTTCCATCTAACAACTTCCAAGTGTTCATCAGAGCCCAAAACACTGTCTAATGGTGACTGGAGGGTCATCCATGGTAGATTTCATTCTCTCTTATGTATGCATCCAGTCTACTATCAGCCTCCAACTCTGTGATATCACTTTACCTGAAGTGATTGTGGGCAGGGCATTGTGACAGAGATGAGGGAATTGTGGGACTTCTTTTGTCGCACAGCAAGAGCTGACTTGTGAAAGAGAAACTAGCAGGCCGCTGTTGGGTGCACAACTGCAGACAGATGGGACAACAGAGAGAACTAGTTTTGTTCCCTACGTATTTTCCTTTCTTATGGATGCCAACATATGCTCAATGAGTTTTCCTCTCACAGGAGGATCTCTGAGATTTTGTTTGCCATATTTGAGTACTGAACTGGCAGGATGACACAAGCTGCACATCCTTTCCAAGCATGTGGATTGGTGTTCCAAGGAAAGCCTACCAGTCATCTGAATACACAGGCCACTCACTGTACAAGTATTTTAGGATTTACCTACCATCAGCAAAGCAACGCATGACTTTTACATTTTGTCAAAGAAGTCAAGCTTGAATTTTGCTCAGTGAAATGGCTCTCAAAGTACGGTGAGACTTCTCATTTGGGGTTTTAGCTGGAGAAAGGCAGAGATATGTTGCTCTGCCATTCCCATCATCAGATTGCTGAACTATTACCAGGCCCCCGTGATTACCTCGACCTGTCCTTATCAGCTGAACACTACATACCCATGTAACCTGCTATTCGCTGTAGCTAGATTTGTGTTTTCTTATGGAGAGGTTTCTGTAGATTTTAACCTTAATCCTATCAGCTAATGTGAAGGCACTGATCCGCGTCTGTCTTGAAGGTTATCTGTGCATGTTTCACACCCAAAGGCATTCATTATTTACATAGCTGCTCCCCCGAGGCACCAGCCGCCACAGGAGGTGTAGACGGGAAATCTACCTCCCAATCTGCCAGCGACACATCCATATCTATACTGCATGGCTCACTGACTTAGGAGGATGCAGTGTCAGGATTATCATCCGTTCCCTCGAAACTCCATCATCATCGGCACAAGCAGCTGTGGCGGTGGCATCAGGCAGACGTTTAAATCAAGGGTTCCTCAACACTGGAGCCTTAAGGGAGCCAACTAAACAAATCAGAATGTAACAATGCCAACACTAACGGCACTCATTAAGGGCAGACTTGACGATTGTAACCTATAGGAAGGACACTGTCCTCCCAGGAAAAAGCATCACTCACACAAAAAACTACATTTAAAATTCCTATGTCCACTAGTGGACATTGAATTTCTATGTCCTGTCAACAGTCACCGTTGGTTTCTTTTCACCTGGTTCCCTAATATGAACCAGATGATTATTATCATCATTATCAGTAACCATGATGACGAAGACGCGCTAACCTTAGCGAAGCATTCATTTTAAAGCTAACCATGATCTTTCTCTAGACCTAACCAAACCTTAACCATAGCATTATTAGATCATAAACTATATAAATTTTTATAACAGTGATTTGGAAGGCCTTTGGAAGGCACGGACAAATTATGTTTTGTCGATAGTGTTGTCAGTCCAGAAAACACGTATGTATCATTCTAGAGGACAAGAGAAGACTTAATACTATCATTAAAGTAAAATAAGAAAAAAAAATAAGAATGTGGTGTAGGCTTTAAATTCAACTCTAATTTGTGGATGCCTCGGATGCCCAACGACATCATGCTATTTATTTCCAGGAGAGAGAAACAGACAGTATTTCACTGGCAGTGTTTGGAATGCAATATATGCTAATAATGCTTGTTTGGTTAATGTCTAAATCAGTCATTCATCTCGCATCCACACCGCCATGTGGAGTATGATAAATTTAACAGTGGTTGGATGCAGCAATTTCACAGCCTTATCCCATAACCCCCTGGATAATTAATTCCAATGATTTTTTATCTGCAACACCCATCACGATAAACATCAATGCACAAACCTACTCATATGAATGTGCTATTGAGCGTAACACTGACCTTTCCAGACCTCCTGGACCTCTGAAGACGTGTGTGAGAAACACCCTGTACACTCACGCCAGCCCTTTAGTGTGCAGGGCTGATTTGATATAAGCGTGACAGGAGTATTTATAGAGTAGCATAGAGCCTCGCTCTCCCTTCCTTTCTACACCATAAGCCCATTCCAGCCCAGACACTATTGGCAGCCCTGCTCACTCACTGGAAAAGCCATCATGTCAGCACACTGGCAGCAGATAGCATGTTGTGCTAACAGGTTTGGGAATCCACTAGCAGGAGCTCAATGTAGTTCATTATGCAGTGACAATATACATCCCTTCTTTGATGCCTTATTGCACGGCACCAAGGCAATCTGTGTTAAAATGTCAGTGGTTTTTTTTTTCTTTCTATCTAATGCAGACATTAGCTTTTGCCACAGTCTGATATCTTAAGCTTTCATCAGCATACTTGTGATTGTTGGCTTATACACGGTGATGCAATGTTGAAAAACATTGAAGAAATAGTGCCGAAAGTATTATGTTTATGCAGATTTAAATCAGATCGGTTCAAATATATCTGTGAAGGCATTATGAACTGTCCAAACATTTATGCAAGACATTATTCAAATGCATCACAACATTCAGATGTTAGATTGGGTCAAACAACTATTTGTGACCTTTAAATGTATAGGGCCAAAGTATAATGTACTGCATGTAAAAAAAAAAAACATTTATGGACGTAAAAAGGATGTTATGTCCTTTAACATGTGGCAACCTAGTTGGACTAACTAAAATGGTTAGGGCCTTGCTATTACCTCACAGTGGAGAAACTGAATATTTGACTGTGGCTCTCCAGAAAAGGGTGATGTTGGTTGGTCATTTATTACATTACTTTGAAAAATACATATTTATCAACCAAGCCTGAAGGAATAAAGGGAGTAAGTACTAAATAAATAAATATAAATTATTAAATTTCTTCAATATTGTTGCAAACAATTAATTTGAAAGAGTTTGAAGTCATTTGAGCCCTAGATTAGTAGTAATGCGGCTTATACAGCCACACCCATCCAAATGCAGCATGTTTATTGTAACAAGCATTGGTTAAAAAAGCCAAGGACATCAGGAAACCAGTCTTCACATCTATGGATTTGGTCATTAAGATCTGCACATCATCATCCACACCAGCAGGGAGAGCGAAATAAATCAAATAAATAAGTTAGAACACCCCCGAGCAGATGTTTACATAAACATTATGTACAAATACATTATGTATTGCCCAGTGCCCTCACTGCTACAACAGAATTCTCCATTAGGTTTCCAGGTGTTCCTTTATAGTAGAGCGATACCCTGCTTTGATCAGCCTATCAGAACAATTCCCTCTTTCATCCTGGGGAATATGATTTAGTTAAAGGGATATTTTGGATCAAGGTTCAGCCGGAGCCTGAGCACGTCCCTTCCTCTTGTTTAGTATTCATGTTAGGTATGATAATCTGGTGTTGCTGTACTAAAAGTCATCGGCAACCTCAATTTCTTATTAATACAGAGTGCAAATATCCAAGAGGAGGGAGTTGAGCCTAAGCAAAACAGAAATGTGAAGAGTACACGAAGTAATACTGGGAGAAATGGAAAGTATCAAGTTAAGCTTACTGTGCAAGTCAGAATTCAAGGTTTTTCTTTATTATTATTTTAGAAATTATGCAGTTTTTCTTTTCTTGAGTGATATTTCAGTAATGCATCTGAGGGAGGTTTGACAAATGAATGACTGCAGCAGGTCTGTCTTTAAGTATGACTCATACCATCAAAAGATATTTAGCTTTTAAAAAAAATGATCAGACACTAAAAGAGAATATAATGTTGTTTTTTATTATTCAGATACTCAGATACTTCAGATTTGAGATCTAAAGCAAGCTTTTGGGTGCTATACCTGCCTCTGAGAGTCTTAGCAAAAATCTATAGTTTGCTCTTGTAAATGAAAGCAATCTTCCTCTGCCGACAACAGTAGTTTATGCTCTTCAAGAGGCTATGACTGGAGGCCCTGTGGCAATACGATGGTAAAGAACTGAGCAGGACAAACATAAATGTACAGTTTAGAAAATCAGTTTAATATTGGACAAACTGCTGCCTGAGAGGGTTTCCTTATCTTCAAGCAGAGTGGGATATATTGTGTCTGTCTAAGAGGAGGAAGTTTGGTTTTGAGATAAGAAAGGCCAATCAGAAGCCAGAAGATGAAAGGTTTGATTCTGGGTACAAGCTGGTTCAGATTTTCAGCCAGAAACTGCACAGGTGTTATATTATGTGTAACGTCTGTATGGCAGAGTCGACCCACAAACACGCACATTGACCGACCTTGCAGTTTAACCTTTAAACCAATAAAATGGGCCCTGTCTGTGCATGCTGTTTTTTGAGTTTGTTGCGTGTATTTATGTGCAGAAAAGAGATGAAAAGAAAAGAGAAGCTGAACTCTGAAAAAGCTGAAAGTGTATCTGCTTGATAGGGTTAATAAAGTTCTATTCCCCTCTATTTTTTACTTTCTGTGGAGCACATCAATCTAACTTGGCAGGCCAAACTTGGTCGCGGCTCCACTGACTAAGTATGGTCTAAGCTCAAAACCTAAATTATTTAGCCAGCGAGTCCAGTTGATAAATGTTGGCGGTGCAAGTCAATACATTACAGGGATGTGTGGACCAACTCTTTGGTAGGATTTGTTATGCATTGGGGGAGATAAAGGCCATTGATTGTCGCCAACAAGGTCACTATAAGGTCTCTTTCTCCACTGAGAGGGGTCTATCTCTTGTGGCAACAACTTTAGGCAACCATTTGGTGATACCACGCAATAAGGTTAATCAAATCTGTTGGAATAAACTATGCACTGTCTTAGGTCTACCAAGGATACAGAGCGATAATGGGCTGTATTTATATGAAGGGATATCTAACTCTTACATTATTCATGGGGCTGTGGAAAATGCGATGGCAGTGCTAATATAATATTGACCTAACCCCAACACTACACAAATGGCAAAAGAGGCACAGTTTAACACACACACACACACACACACACACACACGCTTTGTGGAAAGTCTTACTGGAACACATCTCTTCCTCATATGATCAATTCACATACTATAAAAGATACTTGGAAACTCAATACAGTAGATGGCGTTCTCTAAAGGTCACAGGAGTGACTGGACAGAGAGAAATAAAGTTGTGTCCACAGAAAAAACACCCTACATCATCAGACATCAGAGCCACAGCATTTGATTGTTTTCAGTCAAGAAATACTTTCTCTCTTTATTTGCTGTACTGTGAGGGCGGAATAAATGGAAATAAAACAGTGCTTGAATGGATTAATGATTTATCAACCTGCATTTTATGAAGATGTGTGCGCAGCTGACTTTATTGTAAAGCACAATCATCTCTCAAAGATAGCAGCAAAGCAGCAAAGTCCAGACTTAAAACAAGATCAGATATTTATAAAATAAGATATTTTTTCATTCTGGAGACATGTGCAAAATAGTTCAAATATATCTTAGCCTACTTTACCATTCTAAGTTTGTAATTAGTATGTTTAACTTGTTTCAGTGTGTCACTCATCACTGGTTACATATAATATAACCCGAATCACAGAGTGAAAACAGTCAACATGTCCTATTGAGGAAGTGAACATGTCATGGGAGAAACACAGCCCAGCTCAAGCATTCATGCCTCCTGTGTAGAGGAGATTTCTAAGCATTTTTATTGTTAGATACCATCAAAGCATTTTCACTCCTTTCTACTTATAGTATATAAACATGACTTTGAAAAATATTCTGCAGTGGGAAAACAGCAGAGCCACTGTGGGTCCATGTTGCCTCATCAACAGAGATTTCAAAAGGCAGTGCAGAATTTCAATGGTGCTTCAAGGTTCTGCTAAAGGACAGGCTAGGGGAGTGGAAGAAAGGGGAGGGGAGGAGGGCCGGTATTTATGGACTCTGAAAAGACACTGTGTTGACACCTCAACCTTTTAGGCTCAAGCTGGAGAGCAAATGCTGCTGTCTCTCACCAAAAGCAACACCAGCCAGCATGAAGGGGTCAAACAACAATCTGCTTCATACATCACTGTGTAAAGCTACAACTATCCCGACCCGCACACTGTCTCCAAAATTGCAGGCACGACATTCAATTATGCCAATGAAAATCTTACAGTATAAAGAGTGAAGATATGAGGTTGAAAAAGACAGCTCAAACTAATGTCACTGGTCAGAGAAGGTACTAAAAGCCACAGCTAAGCACATGCGAATCAGAGTGCTGTGTCAGACACATTGGCTATCTGTAATGTACATTCATTCAAATAAGTTTCAGGTTCAGTGCTTTACAAGCTCTGAAATATATGGGGATTAAACAAGCTGCATATCTTCAAGTACTGCACTGGAAATATTGAATGTTAAAATCATGTCAATGTAAATTTTGAATTAAAAACGCTTTTATATTAATTAGTTATATTAATTCATTATATCATCATTTTAATTTAGTAGCAGCAGAAGCCATACACTAATATTTGTACGTTTGCTCCACTTTGTAGTACCTGCTATCGAGTAGCTCACAATCAACTCCCCTGCAGCAACTGCATAAACTTCACCTGCCAGAAATATTTTTCAAATAAGCTGCACAGATCACAGAAAAAATGCACTATTACAGAATATAATCAAAAGAAAAAGCTGAGCAATAAAAGAAACACCTTAATCTGCTCACTCAGTCATCATTTCAGTGTCCGCATTCTTCAAAATGTTGTAATATTCACTGTGCAAATCTGTTTAGTCCTCAACTTTAATTAGATGTACCCTTATTCTTGAAATGATTTCTCTGTGGGATTTGAGAGACCGTTAGGTGAAGAGCAAAACAGAAGAAGAGCACAACTTGGATTCTATCATTTCTGTTTCATGTATGAGTTTAAAGAAGAAAGGATTGTTGAAAAATAACGGAATAAATGACCTATCACTTTAAACAGCCGTTGGAAGACAAACCTACTGAGAGCTTCCTTATTCTGAAACTTTATTCATGCTAAAAAGGTTTTTAAGAATTTGCTCAGTCCTGGATCTGGGACCTATGGGATGGATCATTATGTCCTTGTCAGCTTTATTTCTCAAATTCAGCCAGCTTTATTGATGTGTAAACATCTCAAAAAGAAAAGGGACTTCACATACTGCCCAGATGAACAAAGGGCTCAAGGACATCCAACCAAAAGGACATCTGAATCCTAGTGGACCAGGATCCCATGAGCTGCCTGAATTGGAAGCTTTGATAAGAAAAAAACAATGAACTTATGGGGAATAACCTTTGATACTGTGATTCACTGAAATACAAATATACTGTATAACCCAAAAGGTCAGGACGACCTATGCCGGAGTAATGTTACAAAGTGAGATATATGTTTTAACCATACCACTGATAAAAAAAATAAGGCAAACCCTTATATTTCCCAGGTTCAAATAAAAATGTTGTTTTTGTACGTCTGCATGCCCAAATAAATATATTAGAAAAATGCTGTTTGGAATCTTAAGGGTATTGATTTTGTATTTCACTGTATAATAAAGTAATTGCACTTTAAAATGATCAGAATTTTGTTTCTTGCAGTATATCAATTACAAAAAATGTTTGATCCGCCGTGAAATTTCTAGAGATAAGACTCAAATTCTTACTTGAAGACTCATACAGTGAGCATCTCTGATTTAATGCGAACACCTTGTTAGTTAGTCACCCTTGATTCTAGATGAAATAGTCAGGTTTTATACAAGAAAAAATGACAGCCCAGTCTGCTGTGCATCCACAGTGGTGTCAACCTGCCAAATGCTCAGGTTCCTCGTCTGCAAATATTATAAATGCTTAACACATTCAGTACAAGAGCTGAAAAATAAAAAATGGACAGTGTGTGGCTCTATTAAGCACGTTTCCTAAAACTTGGAAGAACTGCAACCATCAGCTTAACAGCCTCTTTGTTTTAGCGAAACATTCTTAAAGACATTAACGCATGGATAAATGCAAGAAAATGCTTGCATTTTAAGGCCATCCCTGCTGCTTACAAACAAGGTCAATGATAGCCCTAGTTCTAGTTCCCTGCCTTTGACAATGAGAGAAGGTTTAATCAGATGAAGGCCTAATGCAGCAGGGCTATAGAGGCACTGCCATGCCTGGAGCTGTCCATCAGATAGAAAAGGGCATGATGGGCTGGGATCCAAACAGGCCCACAGAGAATCCCAGCCTGCTGTTGTTGCTGGCTTCTCATTCTCAAGGACCTTTAGAGATCAAAGACCAACACACAACAAGAGAGACAGCAAGACAGAGACGGAGATAGAGAGAGAAGGACCAAAGAAAGTGAGTAGCATAAGCAGGAAGGATGCCATGAATCAGAAGAACCCATGTGGCCTTCCAGTGATTACCCAAACGCCAAGCCTCCTACTGAGTCCAAAGAACAGTCAAGGGGATTTCCTGGAGAATGTCTGTAAAACATCCACTCTGAGTCAGGGCAGCCTCCTCCATCCGGTGCCAGATGAAGTATCTTCCGACCTCAACTCCATCCTAACATGTTATATTTTGTAGTGTGGAAATGATGTACTCCTTTGATACCCTAAAAAAAGATCCTCTTTCCTCTATGGAATAGCTGAAGTAGCCTCTCTCCCTGCTTGCACTCTCTTAACAAAAATAAAAAGATACATGGTGTTCTTCTGCCGGCCAGCACTGTTGTTTAACCTTGGTGAAATACAAAATGGGACAAGCAGTAGAGCCGAACAAATACTGAGCTAGATGAAGCGTTACGAAACAACTTAGAACATCTAAAAATGGACAACAAAAATATAACTGAAAGGGCAGGCACACCAAATATGAACCCAAGTTCAGCCCAGTAAAGGCACAATTTTAATGGAGATTTCCACGAGGAGTTCAACCGAGATGGTGTTTGTTCAAATGGATGTACTCCATCAGAAGTATCTAGAGGGGATGTGGTGTGCTTAAAATGTATACCCAATGTTGTCAGTGGCCACAGGGGATAGACTAGATACCAGGGACTTTGTACAATACAGTATAATGCAATCAAAAAGTGCAGTTTTAAAATAAATACAATTGTAACCTTATAATGAAAGCCTATAAACACTGACAGAGGTGTTCATTCAAATGGTCTCTCTCAAAAACTAATCAAGATTTTGATCTGATCCTTAGAAATTCCACCACATCAAACACATCAGGCTAGCATTTGCTGACTGGAGTTTGAATAATTAATCAATAATTAATTCATTAGTCTACATAAAATCCAAAGCATTTCTTTTCTTAGCATCAACATAAGTTTAGAGAAATATTTTCATAATCAGTAAGAGGGTATGCAAAGAGCTTGCTTCTAGATATGTTGCAATACATTGAAAAAGATTATTCAGATGGGTTTATATAATACTAAACTACTTTCTCAGTTACACTGCGGTGGCAAATGCTCAGAGGTAATGTTTTGGGGGTTTTATTGTCTACCACACCAGAGTCACAGGGAGGTGATGGAGTGGAAGGTGGATGACTTTGACAACACAGACCTGATCCTTAGTCCCACATGTGGTTAGGTTTAAGCAATAAAAGCATTTTGGGTAAATTTAAGAGAGTTTCAGTTAAATGTTAATAAACACATTGTGTCTCAAATCACTGTGGACGTTTTCTGTATTAAACCATAACTATGATCTTTCCTTAACCTTAACTAAGTCCTACCAGTGCCTGAACAGAACCAGAAAACATTTAATAATGCTGTAGTCACTAGAGTTGTTCCACAAGATCAAATATTTTGGATGTTGGATATTTTTACTGATAGGTTCAGTATCTACATTTTTGCATCTTGACACACACGTCAATTAACATTTCCACACTATGTAGAAAAGGTAGTCCAGTTGGATTTACGTTTCCCTCAAAACATATATGCTGTTGCATATGATAAGGAGGTACAAAGCTCCTAAGTGGAGAAAAATCAATAGAAAGAAGACTGGAGAGGAATCAATGTCATCTGTTATTTCCAAAATGAATTTGGAAACAACCTGACTCATTAGATTATATGAAGGGATGAATTCAGCTGGATAGGCATTTAGTCAGCCTACAAATTTGCAAATTATGTGTGCATGTATGTATATATGTATTTATCTATGTATATATGTATGTGTGTGTATGTATGTATATGCATATGTTTCATTATTTACCTCTTGAAGTTGTTCCTATCATTGCTTGTTTTGAATTTCATTATCTTGGAAAGCACATTGTACGTTTTTGCTTGAAAGTGCTCTATAATAATCTATATATATGTTCCCTTTGCTCCTGCTCTCTGTCTCTCCTGCCCCCCCCCCCACCCCCAACCCAATCGGTCGAGGCAGATGAGCACCCACCCAGAGCCTGGTTCTGCTCGAGGTTTCTTCTTGTTAAAAGGGAGTTGTTATTTGCCACTGTCGCCTAGTGCTTGCTTATGGTGGGACTGTTGGGTCTTTTGTATTAAATATAAGAGTTGGTCTCGACCTGCTGAGATAATACAATACTGAGACAATACTGAGATAACTTTGTTATGATATGGCTCTATATAAATAAAACTGATTTCAATTTCATAAATCTACTATTATTATTATCATTATATATTGTAAGTACAGTCACTCACCTGTATATTTCTATAGCAAACACACAATCATTCCCACTACACTATTGTGTCTATGTCACTTAACATTATTTATATTGTTGCCCACTTATACTGTAGTGTGGTGTAAGGGTATAAAACTTTTATCCCTACAAAGGCTACTTTACCTGAGACACTGCGGAACACCGTTTTTTAAAGATGTCATCCTTAAAAACTTGATCGTACAAGCAGCGGTCCCAAAGCATTAAGCACAGTCACTGAACAATATCACACTGGTCATGAACAATACGTTATCTGAAGTAATATGCATAATTCAGAATAGAGTAATTTTATAGCTTACCAGTTGCAGCAGCAGCCTTCTTGTAAGCTGCAATCTCCTGACACCCTTCTGACAGAATTTTAAACCACTTTTTTTGTATTCCATAGGGGACAACCGACAAGAGTGAAGCTGGCATTAATTTTGTTTGCAATCTCTTTCCATGCATCTTTTTTGTCTACTCTTGTCAATGTAGTACTAAATTTCCGCTTTATTATATTTTTCTCTGATGAACCTCCACTGTGAACAGCGGATTTTCCTCCAAGCTCCAATTTGGTTTTCTTTTTGTTTCCATTTTTGGCCAACTTCCTATAATTTCTCTATTTAAATGGTTAGAGCCTGCTTGTTGTTTAATTTCATATCTGTTAATTGCTGCTGGAGATTAGAAAAAAAATCACACTATCACACATGTTTCTGAATATCATGTTATCTGAGAAATTTAAGGAACTTATTTTAAGAATTAACATAGTTATCAGTGGATGTAGGATAAACAGCTCTCCTAAATCCTAAAGAGAAGTTAAGATACTACTAACATACTGTACATGATTGCCACTGAATCACCATCCCAAATTAGTGAATGTCAAAGAACATTGTCTCCCTCTAAAAATGTTATCGTAATGGACAGGCTCCACCAAGAGCTCAAACATGTTTACAGTGGTTGTGGAAAAAACATACTATCCTGTATTAAAAGATTGAGTTTAAAAAATAACATATTATTTTGCAAATCCGCACTTAAAAGTTCCAGGAGTCTACTTAGATTACAAAGTGGATAATGGAAGTGAATATGATAATGCAAACTCCTGCCATTTAATCCCACTCAGGGCTGGCAGAACAGAGGTATTCACTCATATGATCATCTACTGTATTTGGAACAATATAACAGTTTATTGAAGCATAGGCGCACATATCAAATGCAGAACTCATTTTCCTTTATCTAGTAAATAAAGTTAAACTCCATTACAAAATGGTTCCGCACAGAAAAATCCTGACCCAGCAATTCAGTGAAAAAGGTAGAAATCTTTTTTCCGTCTGCACCTGAATAGCTTTGCAGCTCAGTGAACACATGAGGGAAAAGGGAAAGAGACAGAAGATAAGAGTAAAGGAGGGAAACCAGAGGAAGAGAAAGCTGGAAAGAAATCGAAGACACAAGCTGGGTTCAATTTAGAGGCTTCCCACAGGAGGTGGAGTGACCTGTATCTGCTACAATAGAGGTCATGCAATTTTTAGTGGATACCCCTGTCTTCAGAGGATACTGAAGACCCCTGCCTTGATGTGCACATCCAGAGGAAAAAGCAAAGGGTCCCTGTAGCATGCAGGACCCCCTGCATGACCTGACTGGTGGGTTCCTATCACAACTGCCTCACTACACCGTAGCCTCGCAATTGACACTTCACAGTAAGCTACAACACTAGCAATCAGCAAAGCTATCAAGCTCACAGGAAGTTACTATGAAGTCGGCCATCCAAATATACTATACCAATTCTTTATCTTCCTGTCTTCTGCTTTCACCAGCCAAATGATGGAAAAAAGCAGCATGAAATATATTTAGTAAACTGTAATTGACTGGAAACTACAGTATGATGAAAGTATATGATCACTTCACACAAACTCAACACATAGACATAAATTAGCCTGGGTGCTCCTATTAAAAACACTTTGAAAAGAAATAGTGAAAAGTTGTCACTGCAACACTGTGGCTGAATAACTGTGCTCTCTGAGCAGCCAGAATAAATTGCGCAGGCATTTTGCCATCTAAACCTCAACTGAGTAGTTCAATGAATAGCTGATATAAATAAACCTGGTTAAAAAAGATCCCCACAGGATGCTCTGCACCCGCTCTATTCATTGACATGTTCTCAGTACCTGCCACAGAAGAAAGATTGTGTGAATCTAACACAGAATATAAAAAAGAAATTCAACAAAAACAAACAAACAGATAGAAGGACAAACATGACCTTTAATTCCCGCTGTTTGCCCCAGAGAAGCTAATGAACATTTCTGTAAACATTTGCAATTGGGGGAAGTCATTTTAATTACTCTCCATAGAGAAAGCCATGCATGGCAAGGAGCTCAAATGAAGATAAACATTTAATCAAGCATGACCTTGTGTTCGATTAGGTGAATTCACTAAGCACTGACATCCATAAAAACAACACTGACAGTTCAGGTTTGGCAGCGTAATGACAGGAACGTATCAGAAATGGCAATTAAGAGTCCAATACCTGGTGATTTGTCCAGCGTAGCCAGATATCGCTAACACCAGTCATTCTAATCCATAGGAGAACGCTTTTATCCAGCCAGTGTTTTAATGTGGTCAGGATATTCCAAAAGGGATGCTCCAGCTTTTGCACCAGGAGATTCAAGCCAAAGTCTTAGGCCTGCAGTACACTTCACACAAAATCTAATTTGTTTTGTTTGTAAAGGCTGAGCTGGTGTCGAATACAGTGCTGTGAATAAATGCAAGCATACTCACTACAACTTCAGGTCTGTCTATTTAATAACACGCATACCAAAAATAAGAGGTTGCACAGTGTTTTGTAGCGGCCTGAAATACAGAGCACCTCAGCTAATGAGAGAAGAAATTATTAAAATTTTATAAAATACAACATTAGGCTCACTAAGCTTTAGGGATGCCATATATTTAATGAGAGAGGTGACTGTCACTAACCTCTGCAACATTTAGAAACTTAATTAATAATCTGATCTGTTATACGATCTGTTGGATTTAGCTCCGCATTGTACATTCGATTTGCAGTGTTAAATCAGAGCAGCACTTTGCTGTTTACAGTTCTTATTGACCAGCTGGATTTGTATCATCAATGGGTGTGATCACTTAGGGGTGGGGCAGCGCTTACCACCTCCGCTAACTAATTTCCTGTGTGACGCTCTGTTGAAATAGAAGACATGCTCAGAGGAGAACAAGTAAACAAGTAAACATGCAAAATCACATGACATTTTGGCCCATTTGCAGGTGACAGTTTAATAGGGGTGAACATGCACAAAAAACAAAGCTTTGTTTTATTAACAAACCTGACACACTTCCGTACACACCCTAATTAACTTTCATTTTGTTTTAGAGTATAATTCTGAAATGAGAAAAGCATAAACCTGGAGCCTTATATTCAAACAGACTAGAGATGCCATGGGAAACTGGAATTGTAATAATAGTTAAGAATGACCCTTTCGTTGGGAAAGATCATTCCACAAATGATATGCGGAGACGTTTTTGTGTTAGGCTATCCTGTTAAATTAAAATATTTTAGCTAAAATAAACAATAGCGAAAGAGAGTCATTATGGTTTTCATAGAATAAAAAAGAATATGCATTTCCCCCCCACGACTGTATTCAAGAGAATGTATTGTTGTGTAAAATCATAACAGCAGGATCCAAGATAACACAGTGGCATGGAGCGGCGTTAACACAAATTATGTTTTAGTCAGAGATAAGGAGTGAATGATTACACCACACTGCATCCAATCGTGCTTGTCATTATAGCACCTATCTTATAGTGTTACTGACAGTCTCTCAGGTTTATCCAATCTCCTTTAATTTCATTTGTTGTGGGTTTTGATTGCTGCTTCCCTGCCTATTACACCCATTGCCCGGTGACTGAGTCCACTAAGTGTTCCTCCGCTCTTGAACAGTGCTCCTGCTCTGTCCTGAGCAGCGGCATATTGCATGTAGGCACCATGCTGTGCTGCTGCCGGCAGTGGCGTGAGGCAGAGAGGATTATTCCTGACGACAGGGGCATTAAATGTGTAGCAGGCCGGTGGAGGCCTGAGCTGATGCTCTCTTGTCTGTTTTGGTTCAGCAGCAGTTCAGAAGAAGTCCCTTCTAAGCTGAGTGGGAGCTCACAGTACTCAGAGCCTTGTGCCATTCATTAAAGACTGAGGGTGTCACACCAGCTTAGGTCCAGCGTCCTCCCTCAACCAAGGCTTCATGCTGTACTCCCCTGCTGCTGCTTTTTAAGACTGAGTGACTACGAATATAGTAAATTTTCCAAATATTCTCTGTTTGTCAATGCTTTATGTCACACATTTCAGCCACTTGTTAAGTCAGCAAAGTTTATGTCTACAAGGGGGGCAACACTGAGGTGTCTAATCCAACATGCTGCAGTAGAGAAAATATTGCTTGCTCTTGTCCTCTGGACTCCAGGAGCAAGTCCTAAATGTTGTCATTCAAACTCCATGTCAATAATAGCTGCTACAGAAGTACACCGTTGAGGGGCAAACTCAAATGGAATATCAGGAAAGTCAAGCCGAAATAAAATCAGCTCCTTCCTTTGAGTGGTGGTTTCCCAACGGATGATACACTTCCTTTGAATCATATCATAATACACAGCCTTAATCAGAGCTCTAAAGTGAACCAAAGTGCAAGAAGTCCATCTTGAAAATAGTACTGGTAAAACTGCAATTCTCCAGCACATCTCAAGTCCTGCAACCTTCATGCCAGCGTATCCAAACAACAGTCTGACTCTGTTTGATCTTGAAAGGGATATAAGCCTAAAGCCGTTCCTGCGTGAGATCTCCTTCTTTAAAAAGATTCTAATCTCAACCGAAATGTCTAGCTAGATAGAGGTCATCGTGCCAGAGCACCAAGCAGACAATAGCACTGCAGATCTGAGAGGAATTCTGTGAGGATTCGTTCCTATGTGTCTCACCTGAGAGACATGGGGACATGGCTGAAAGACCAGTTACACAAACAAGGTAAATATAGACTTCCTGGAAGTATTAAGATTGTTTTGTGCACACTTACCCCACTTTAAAGCAGGCTATCATCTTGTCCCATTTAAAAGATGAGAAATCACAGAAATGTCACTGATTTCCACAAAAAAAATGTATTCCAATCATCACCCTCCTTTTGTGTTTCTTTCAATAATACCTTGTTTTATCTCTGTGAAAACTCAAGCACTGCCAGGTACTTCTCTCCCATTGATAATTTGAAGGCTGATAGCATATCCGTACCTTGCACGCTGCTCATGATTCAATGACGAGAGTACCATTCAACCTTCTAAACTCCCATCCCCTCCCTTGAATTTTGATTCGATTGGTTTATCTAATTTTCCAGTAAATGCTTGAAATGTATTCCTGCACACCTTCTTCTCATGGAACTACACAGGGGAATCATGAGAATGATAGTAATGAATAGTGCTGCATTAGCTTCACTTCACCTCACCAGCAATACATCAACCCCCGCTCATTCTCCTTCCAGATTAAAGTTTCCAAGCAGCAAGTTGTATCCTCAATAATTTCCTCCAAAAGTAAAATGAAGTGTTTACCTCTTCATGAATGAAACTAAAACAGAATCATTCCAGTTTTAAACAAAGAGCAAATAATGTAAAACTGCCAAAAGTGGGCAGCAGGTGAAAGGAACAATAAACACTTTGTGAATATTCCTTCATACAGTACGACTTTGAAGCAGTTTTGCAGTTATAAATCAGGAATGCAAAGAACAACTTCTTGAAGGTCCACTGGATGTGTGAATGAGCACAAATAAAAAATAGATACATAATAACCTGGCCACAAAGAAGACAGATAGTTGTGAGTGTTATTTCCAAATGTATGGCAGCTGTTTGGCGTGATCTCATCGCCCGAGTTAACATAATCAATGCTTGTGTGGTTTGTTAGCAAGCTACAGTCTCTAGCCCAATAGTAGACTTTACCATAGAGCCATTTTTAATACTTACATGTAACAGAAACCTATTACTGTGTAACCACCTGATGTTTGCCAATATACAAATACACGTGGATCTGTGGATAAAAGTCGACAATATCATAAATTAATCCTAAAATGATCAGTTCCCAGTTTATATTGAGTTATTTCATATATTAAATTACATAATATGTGCATAATTTTCATTTCCGATTAATCTGCTGATATATATATATATATATTTCTTTTTAATTGTGAAAGATCCCCACAACAATTGTTAAGAGCCCAAATTGACGTGTTTAAATGTCTTGCTTTGTCAGACCAATAGTCCACAACCCAAAGATTTCAATTCTATTCTATTATTATAATGTAAGACAAGAAAAAGCAACACATTCTCTCATTTGAGAAGCTGCAACCACAGAACATCTGGCCTTTTTACTTGAAGAACGATTAATCAGTTATTGAAATAGCAGTGGCCAATTTCTATCAATTAATAGATGCATCTACAAATTATTGCAGCTCTAAATGTTCCACACAATTACAATTAACCAACTCAACTCCTGTTATCAAGACCTGTACATTTTTGATACCGTATGTCTGCTGGAGAGTCCATGTTATATTACCTGAAAGCCCACCATACCAACAACCCTAGTTTTTCAAAATAAAGTAGCAAAATTAAATGGGCAAAATATATCATATCAAATGAACATTAGCAGCTCTAGCCTACCAGACTACTGAGTTTCCTTAAACGTAAAAAGTGGGAAATTTGTGCATTAAGCATGCTGAGCTAGTGCCAGAAATATGCACAGAATTGATGAGGTGTCACTTTCACTAAGAGTCAGAAAATTGCACCGACAAGAGCCTCTCTGATCCCTCCCTTCCTGCCTGTCTGCCACCAATGAGGCACAAACACTCTGATTTGCATGGTCTGCACAAAAAAGAATGTCCTTGATTTTAGGAAAGGTTGCCTTGCTCTCTTCAACCCTGGAAAACACTATTGGCATGCATACCACAACACCACCGGAACCGTCTTTTTTGCTCATTTTTCCAACACCCTATCAGCCCTGTAAAAGAAAAAAATAACATGGTGATTTTTACTGAAATATGCCTGTTTTGATTAAATTTGGTAATAAATGACAAGTCATGCTAACAACTGTAGCCGACAGCATTTATCCCTACCAAATGCTTAGACTTACATTTTGAGATCAATTTCAAAGCCATGTTAATTAATTTAGACTGCTAGCAGCACAATGCAGGTCAGACAGGGCAAACAAGTTACAACATCAGCCAATTAGAAACACACAAGCATTGTATTTTTTTTCATAACTAGGGCAGGGCTAGTGAGCAAAGATACGACAGATGGAGAACTGAATGGAGACTGCAAGTGATGTACAGTATAAGAAACTGTTTTTATTTCTTCCTGTAATCACCACTAATTACAGTAAGTCATTTTGTCGACTTCTACAGATCCACGTCTTTACCAAAGATAAATAAATTCCTTTATCTATTTTCTAAAATATATTGACTACTCAAATATTCTATATGATATTCAACTAATGTCAATGACAGATTGTCTTTTAGAAATATCCTGTTCCTTAGAAACAAATCTGTCTGGTGCCTTATCATCTGGTTATTTTTCAGTCAATTAACTTTCATCCCTGCAGATGACTATATTTATATGGTCACAATGTGTTAATCAAATGCACGGATGGCTGCTTTTTGCACATTGGTTTTAAGATTTATCACGGTGAGTATTTTGGTCTAATTGCTACCAGTTATTCTCAGAAAAGAAGAACCCATTTTTCATCTATCAATAGTGAATATCAAAGGGATAAATTCATCAGCCTGTCCCCTGAGAAAAAGAGCAGATTGGTAAACAAGATTTGAGGCACATGAAGCAACAGGGAAATACAGTATAACATGTTTAAGACTTGTATATGTGCTGGTCCACAATCCAAGAGCACATCAAATACAATGTGTATATATGGATCACAAAGATTGTTAAAAATGACAGCTGTAAATTAATTATTTCCATTAAATTTAAATTAATGAACGGGATATGTTCCCAATTTAGTTTTCACATTTAGAAACTAACAAACCAACAAAATACCAGATGATGATGAATGATGTTCATCTACCACATGCCTATAGTATGTTAAGATTTAAGGATCAGTAACTAATTCTACAGTTCACTTTTCCAGGGGACTCCACATTCCTACAAAAGACATATTTTTGACATACTTGTGTTCGTAACTCCACAAACATAACACAAGACAATATTTCTGAAACGATCAAGTGCTAAAAAATTATTTTAAATGTCTGGCCTTTAGGAAGAGAAAAAGGAAAACCCTATCAAAGGGCATCTGTGACATCTTCTTAGAAAAGCAAAAGGTTTTTGGATTCGATTTTGAAGAGAGGAAATGTAAAGTGGCACGTTATCTTCCCTAAAGTGATGCAAATATGAAAGACGAGACACCTTGAGATTTCACAGCACCAATGTTAAACACTGTTTACATTTACATCGAGAGCCCCTCATAATGCCTGCTGAATACAGCAGCACTGAAGGTTTTTTGAATAAGACTCAACATGCAATTGACATGAACCTTCAATTTACGTCAAACAGGGTTTCTTTGCAGAGTGAGCAATCCATAGTAAACATAAACTACTGAATATAGAGGGAGAGAAGGTCTTGTTCATTTTGTGGTTTATTCTCATATTTCACCAAAGAACAAACATAAAGTTCAGGCTATCCAAGGAAAGCCCAGTGGCAATGAATTCTCTATGTTGGGAAAATATTCTGTGATGAAGCAAAAAAAAAAAAAAAGAGGAAGCTTTGGATCAATATCAAGACAATTAAAATCATTTCACTTTCACAGAAAAGTTCCTGAAGTTGCACATAGGTAAATAAGAAATATAAAATATAATGAAAAATACAGAGAATCCTGTAAAACATTTTGTACTCTTAAAACAATAATGTTGAATTGTTCAGTTGCTGTAATCTGAAGGGGGAACACCAGAGAATGAAGTAAATATAATTTATCTAAATACATTCAATATGTCACATGATAGCAGGTTCATGTGACAACCTATGCCAGCAGTTAGGAGAACTGTGATATTTCGGTTGTTTTGTGGTTTTGAAGGGCTTTCATGGATTACAAACCTGTCTGAAAAAGGCCTAACCTGTCTGTTATGGACGCGGGGCTTCTTTGTAAAGAGATGGACTGAGAAGAAAGTGGTGTGATAAGGAGAGGTGGCCTTACCTCATTAGTGTTCCACCGGTGTCTCTCCTTTGGCAGCGAGGTGCATTTTGGTAGACATTCAAGCAGCTTCTTGGGCAGGTATATTTTCAAATGTCCATGTTCATCTACAACAAGAGCAAGACAAAACAGAATATTTAGCAGAGGCTTCATACCTTATTGACTCGCTCGTCTCCCTCTTTATCAGTCTATCAGTCTCTCTGCAGCAAAATGCTGACTGTTAAATAACGATCCCCAACTGAATTAAGAAATTAATTTAAGAATAGAGTATTGCATACATTCTATTTCGTGTTCAGCTAAATTATTTTACTGTGAAATGCATTCTATCAGGGGAGTTCACCGCAAATCTTTCATTGTCAACTTGTAAAGGCTGTGTCTATTCATTATTTAGACACAATAAACAACCTTGAGTGATTTTATAGTGTATGGGGATTTAGTATGGGAATCTGTGTGCTGCACACCAGAACGGGGTATATTATTTAAGGAAATCATTACAATTAACAGGCCCAATGCTTACATCATAATGTATGTTGTTCAATCTTGAATTTACATTTCACAACCAGTTCACAAGCATTATAAAACAGTAAGGTTTACTCATGCATGGATGCATTCGAATGTTCACCTCATCCCATTGATTTCTTTCTGCTCAAATATGCAGATGGCTTAAGTGTGAACAAATTATATTTGTTTAGGGAGAAAAAAAAACATGAAATATCCTATTATAGTCTATATGAGATGCAGGCTTATGTGGCAATATTTTTGTAATTTACATACAACATGAGGATATTCTAAACAAGGATCTTGTCATTAACAATGAGCTTAAATGTGAAAAAAGCAGTGATTGTCAATCATAGCGAAATGACAGAGGAACCTTCTTAAAATTGAAGTTCTTAAAGAGACAATGAAGCAGCAATGAAGTCAAAAATATAGTAATATCAGGTGCATCGACATCTAAAAAGTGTGCATGTGGAGAAGGTGTATGGTTCATTACAAAGGGTCGATGTAAGACTGTGTCACTGAGGAGATATTTCACCAAGCATATCATCGAAAACACAGCAAGCCAACAATATGAGCTTTTCTTGTCTCTGTAGTTGCCACTAAAGTTTAGGTTATTCCTATCCCCGACTCACACAGACTGTGAGAATCTAATCTGTTGTATATACCACACTTCTAATGCATTAACAAACTGTAACACTGCAAATCTTGGATGTAGAGTAAGTTAATCCAGGTAATCTTCCAGTATGTGCAAATGAATCTATTATTCAGTTTTAATGTGTGTGGATTGAATGTAAATACGTTCACTAAAAGGTAAACAGCACATTTATTTGCAATGCAATTTAGTTTGAAAATACATTAGAAACAGAAAACAACATTCTTTCACATTTATATAACTGTAGGTTTGGATATTGGGGTGGGGGGGGGGGCAGGTAAAGGGAGATACAGAGAAAAGCCTGACTATGAGTGCTGACTATTGATCCCTGGGGTAGCTGATATCAGTGGATGACAAGGAGAAAAAGGCGAAAAAGTTCCACCAAAGCAAAACACCACTTTTAAGCCGCTACAAATAAGCCAGTAGAGCACTTGATTACAAGTATAAAACAAGAGTGTTTGTAGCTTGCTTTACATCACAGCAAGAACAGAGTGCTACTGACCAGAAACCTCCGTATGGAACATTCAATGGGAATGAACACGGTAGGTCCACAGAGATGGAGCTGGCTTGAAGCCTCTGAGTGTAAAGCGCAGGGTGGAACATCATCGCTCCCAAATGAACGCAGGAGTGGATCTGTAGTATTTGCCATTTCCATCTGTACCCATACCTCTGCATGTAGACTCTGTTTTATATGAGCTACACAGGTATCTGTAATCATTTGCTTCGCCCAATTAAGAATCACATACAGCATCTGCTCCTGGGTACCACCAGAGCTGTTTCACTGTCAGAACTCAGAAACACGCTGCCACTGAATGATCAGAGAGGAAGCAAAGAAAAAAGGAAGTATTTTATTTTTATACAGCATCAACTCAAAATGAGCAAGACGCTGTTAATGCGGTGCCACATGTTTTATTTCATTCCCTAAAAGTGTCGAGAGGAGAAGGGGCCTTCAGTGTTGAAGCCGACTCACAAATAGTAAATTACATTGGATCCACACTCAGTTACAGCATGGGTCAGTACAAAGCCTTGGCCATCTCCCTTCCAACAAAATGTGCTCTGAAGGGAGTAGAGGAAGATACATATGGCAAATCAGGATTCACTGCTGCCCTCTGGCACACCCTCCTATGACACCGTCAACACAGCGCTGAACTGGAATATGTTTCAAGTATGTTGAGGATTTTCTCACCGAGATAGAAATCTACCGTAGGAGGATATGTTTACTCAATCTGCCAGCAGGGCTAAAATACCTGGGATGAGAATACACATCATAAAGCATCTTGACAAATACAATAAAATATCTCACTTGTTTTTAATCATTTAAATTCTTATAATTACACTGGTCATTGCACAACATGTTTTGTGGAAAGTATCGTTGGCTCTACAACCTTCTCAGTTCAGTATGCTGTGCGCATGAAAAGGTGACACAACTGCAACATCCATTGTATTTTGGAATGCCAGTCTTGTATTTGTCAGCTAATAACCCGCTCCAAGCAACAAAGCAACCCTGAAGGGTTTCTTCAGGACTAACAAGGTGTTAACGGGGTTTCTCCTAATGCCTTAACCTTACACGGATGCCTCTGAAATCAGGTTACCGTCGTAACTGGGGATTGATCAGATTACTAATGTGCATGCAAACATACTGAATGTGAGAAGACACAACATTGTTAGACCTCTATATATATTCTGCCTTTTTTGATGATTCTCAAGGCAAGTTCTAGAGTTATAGGGAGCATCGTTCTAAGATTACTAAGCAAATTTATGGACATGTATTCAATGGATATGGATAACCTTGGAAACTGTAAGTCAAACAAATTGTAAACACGTGTATCATGTCTTTATGTTCAAATTTGACTGAGTTTTTATGACTCCGAGGTGTAAACGCTTTTACGCTAATAGCGGCAACGTTAAGGGTTTTGAAATACCTTAATAACCTCCATGAGCTGTGTGCCACATCCACTGCTGCAGCTCCAACCGCTGATCCTGTTAATAAGTGGAACTAATCAACGGGCCAAACTACAGGAACTAAGTTCCAGATGTTTTACAGGACACCGACATGCACCTCACACAGCCTTTGCCTCACGTCTCTCCCTCCGACCCCCGTGACTTTCCTCTCAGTTTGAAAACTCCCTGCACAACACATGCAGTAGGCTATATTTAAAAATGTACAAATTATTTTTTATCTCAAATGTATATACATACAATGCAGTCAGACTACTCTCCAGCACAATGGATTTTATATATGGATTTAAAGACCTGACTTTCAGTATTTGACATTTTGGATGAACCGCAGTGTAGAACGCAAAGTTTTTTTTTGTCTCCCTTCTATAAGACAATGCTGCAGAACAATGGTCCTAAACATACAGACAACCAAGTTGTTTTTATGGCCAAACTGTGTCAGTCTCTTTAACTCAAGCATGTGTTTCACTTGCTGAGGACCAGAATGAAGGCAAAAAGGCCTCAAAACAAGCAAGAAGTGAATATGGCTGCAGCACAGGCCTGGCAGAGCATCACCAGGGAACATGCCAACTGTCTGCTGATCGAGGATTTCAGTCACTGAGTGCGAAGGATTTGCAAACATATATTTAATCACAATATGTATCTACTGTACATGCTGTGTATCTACTGATCTAAGCTAACAATAAAATATGAATTGAGACGGGCTCATTTTAATAACATGTATTGAACATTTTTAATATGCAAATTATTTCTGCTATTCTGTCTGACAGGCTGTCCTGGTGTTTGCAGCGTCACCAGTGAAATGGACAAAGCACTTAGTGTTGGATTAATTTGACACATTTTTGCTGTGACATAACCATTATTTAAGCTGGTGTAGAATTTTCACTGCCAAATTAATACTTATAAAAAAAAGTAAAGATGGCAAACCAGGAAGCCGTGTGGCCCGTCAACTCATATACACATGGTTCATACAGTAGAGCCTCTAAACATTAACATCAGATTATACGAAGGGCCACTGTGTTCAAGGTTTTATCTATCTCAGATATGGATGACTGTATTTCTTTGAAGGACAACTGTGCTTTGTGCTGTTAGATTAACCATGTGTTTTACATTTTTCAGATGTTCATTGTCAGCTTTCTGTAATCTGGGAGTCATTGTCTAACCTGAGAGGGGCCTTGCTTTTACACAAGAGCGTTACTTACGCCGTTGTTCGCACACAACGGCGAACTCAACATAACTGTTGTCGAGTGCTGAGGTTTCTTTTCCACAGCATCACACTCTCATAACTCTAAACGGTTTCGTTCTTTCAGCTGCTATTTATCTACACTAATAATATTTCAGCTGCTGTATGTCTACTGTTCCGTCCACCGGGTATTTCCACAGATGTGAGGGAGGAACTATGAGCTCTCCAACAAAGTATTGCTTACTAATTAAAGATCTGTCCACTGTGGCATGAAAATCCACATATATTGTACTTTGTGCTGAAAACAACCCACTGGAGAATAGCTTGGATGCCAGATTTGGAATAGGTTTACAGAATATAGACAAGCTCTTCCTAATCAAATTGTCTGATTTGATCAGTGCATAAACAACAAATTACCTACATAAATTTGACTTTGAAAATGTAAATTAAGCTTTTGTTTTCTTAACCAGAAGCTGATCAAAGCCCTGAAAGGAACTGCACTCCTTTGCCTTTCCTGTGGACTCCCATGTAAGGTTTAATATTTATTTTGGAGTCTAAACAGCAGGCTTAATGACTGCTTGTGCATTAGCCAAGAAAGGGATACACAGAAAACTACTATTTGGTTGTAAAACACTAAAGTGCAGACAGGCTGATACCAGAGCTTGTTACATGAGAGGATGTGCTGAGCTGAGCTGGCACGCTGGAGCCAATTACATTCTGGGTCTTGATGAGCGAGCTCACGTGCAAAAGGCTAAACAGGGAGAGGGGCTCTGTTCAACACACAGGCTACAGGTTTGCAGCTTTCATGTTGCCATCTCTGGCCATTTGTGTGCTAAACAGAAGAAGCCTGTGCATGCCCCTTCATAATTCACATCACCATATGTCGGATGGGTACACAGATATATATTTCTACATGCTGATGTTTGGATTATCACTGATCCTGGCTGCTAAGCAAACACTTGGGCCGAATTTAAGAGTATCTGTCATGCTAGCTTGCTACAGCCCCACCCTAGAGACGAGAGCGAGGGTCATGAGACTGGAAAGGCTGACAAAAACAAATCTTTAATCAATATCCGAGCCCTGGACGCAAAACCCCCTCTCTTCCGTCTCTGTCTCAGAGCGCTCTGGAAGTGACAGTTTTTCTTTTTAATCTGTGCCCACATTGTGGAGAAATTGCAAGTTAATGTTTTGGCTATAGATCATTCAACAAATCGCTGCTGGCGGTGCATATCCAAAAGTACCAGTTTGAATGCAAACATTTTCTACTACAGTTCAGTGGCTAATATGGCTTAAGGATGTGAAGAACAGTATCTGTTCATTTGTAACTATACCTGAAACACGAGGGAGGTGAATCACAGAAGAACAAACAGTCCTGCGGATAAACATTTGGCTCTCGTCTCTGTCCAGTAGGAAGTGCTGTGAAACTGAATTAGGCCTATGGCAATGTCTATTATCATTAGGTTGGATGACAGCCATCCACTGAGCTGGACCAAAAATGTCCCTAAGTGTTTAGCTCCAAAATTAGCCCTGTTAGCCAAATGAGCTTAGCACATTTCATCAACTGGGGTACGATATTTCAAGCGACCAGAAATGAAAACATACTCCATCATCTTCTGCATATGAACTGTAGCCAGACAACAAGGTATCAATGGTAGTGAAGGACATGGTATACAGATATCTAAAATGAAATAGTAAGTATTTCAACAAATGTAAAGGAGGGCTTGATGTGATGCAGAGTCTTGCATCTAATGATGGTCACTAGTGCATCACTTTAACATCATGAAGTAATTGCCTGTTTTGCATATTTCTCAATATGGTGACTGAAGCGAACTGATTCAACAACATTGAGTCCAATTCAAGATAAAATACGCAGTGTTGTTTCACCTGGTGATGCACTCCATCTGTTACACCCCCTCCAACTAACAATGGTGTTTGTTCCAAAAGCTTACTTTTGAAAAAGCAACAGATATTTTGATCACTTAATCCCTGCATTATTTGGACAGAATAGCATTCACACATGTATGCAGTCACAGTGAGAGGGACCAGAACAGAATAACATCACTTATTATTTTAATCATTGTGCTCGCATCACTAGCAGGGGATTTGAAAGAAACACTTTCTACAGCATGCAGTTTTCTTAAAAGAGATGTGAAAATGTAGTTAAGGGAAATGCATGGACATGACAAGAAATATAACAAGAATCTCAACTTTGAAATGGGTGTGGGAGTGTGTGGGATGTGACATGCACTAAGTATAACGACCAGATCTACAGCAGGCAAGATGTCAAACCGGTCCAAGACAGAGTTGACTTAAAGCTCAGACCAAAGGCAAAGGTGCAGTGACAGGTTAACATGGTGAAAGCGGTTAAAAGGTGTTGGCAGATGAAAAAAAAAAAAAAGAAATCGAGACAAAAGAAAAAGAATGTGGTCAAATGTGAAGCAGAGATGAACTCAGACAGCCGAGGTGCAGTGGTCATCTGATGACAAAACGATCAAACTGGTTGTGAGACGGGAAAGAAGGAGTGAAGGTGGAGACGGGGTTTAACCTGCAGGAGGCTGTTGTGACGGTGTTTACAGTAATGAGATTTTGCCCCTGTAGCCTTCACATTACATCTTATTCCCGTGATTCAGCTAAGCCCCCAAATTCATGCTAATCATTTGCTGCCAAACGTTGTGACTTCCAGTTCCAGGCTCAATTAACAATTTTAAAGCAAACAGTAAAAACAATAGAGCGCCTTAGTGGCCAAATGGTTACAGTGCATGCCACATGGCCGCATGGTCGAACGGTCGCCGGTTTGATTGCAGCTGTTAACCTTTGTTGCATGTCATACTCCTCTCTCTCCCCCATTTCCTGTCTTCACCTGTCACTGTAAAATAAAGGCAAAACAATTATAATCTAAAAAAAAACTAAAATAGATATTAACCTTGATTATTTAATTAACTTAATGTAGACATAACAAAATCCCTTTTTGTCTTTGAAATCATACTCCCTTTTGACATGATCATTTCAAGATGCTTAAAACATCATAAATTACTATTTCATTTGCACAGACCTTGAATATCTGTGTCATTGATTTTTTGATTGTGAAGACTGGTGGTACTTGGCCACCAGTGAACAGAGCACTTGATTAGACCACAGTGTATAGCCCACTACTTGTTGGAGATCCTGAGCTGAGCTTTACTACAACACAGGACAATATAAGCAGTGTCGAATTTCCCTGGCAGTAGTAACAATGATTGGCCCACAGTCCAGGGGCCGGTCTCCCCACAGCCTGCTAGCTCTTGATGGGGACATGGAGAGGAGTATGTAGACTTAAAATAGCCACGTGTTAGTGTTGCATTGGGAAACCAATTATCTTTATCATTTTGGCCTATAGCCTGTTTGATAACACTCATAAAAAAAGTAAAATTACTAACCGCCCACAAGCAAATAAAAGTCTTACTGAACTTTACTATGGTGTTGCTATATTACAACAAAACTACAACAAAGAGAACATTTCATGGCTTCTAGCAATAGCATCTAGGATGAGTGTTTGACCTGCAACACACACAACAGCTGTTGTAAAACACGCAAAAGATGTTGTTTTTCCTCCCAGTGGGACAGATATATGGTAAGAGATATGAATTACACTAAATACTGCTGTACATCATCTGTTATGCAGTTGTGGTTTGACTACTCAATATGCAACATGTGCAGGACGATAGAATTCATTGTTTACATTCCCTCAATGGCTATACCCTGGATGCACTGTGGCTCTATGTGATTATGACAGTTTAGTGTAATATAACATAATAAGGGAAGCCTGTCGAAAAGTCAAACAGCTTAAAAAAATAAAATAAAGGAAAAATAGCCTAGGCCTATTACCGGAAGTTCAACAAACATGCACACACGGTTAACTGCCTACAACAAGCTGAAAATGACTCTTTATGTGTTCTCAGTCCTCACCAAGCTCACCCATCCATAAAAATCCCATCTCAAGGAGAGCAGAGGTGAGGTCTCTCTCTCACTCCCTCTCCCTCGCTTTAGTTCTCTCTCACTCTCCCTTTTGCGTACACATGCACACAAAGCCCTTCTTTCTGTGTCATAACTACTCCCACAATTACTCAGACGATTACTCAGATCAATGGTTTACCTGCCTGTTTGAGCTGTTCTATTCTGCTACAGAGTGTCCTGGTGGCAAGGCAGAAAAACCTCCAGGCTGAACGCATTAAACAGGGTGTGTGACATGGGTACAGGATACTGTAATACCACGCAATAACATGAGGGAAAATAGCAAGAGTGGCAAAACGTCACAGCTGTCACACATGAGGGGGTAACGCAAAAGTCTATCAACAGTGTCCCTTTTACAACCTCCATCGCTGTTTCATGGATCTGCACAAGCAGTCCCCTGCCATTAAATCTCTCAAAACATTCTCTTTTGAAAAATACCAAAAAGATTTGGTGCAGCAGAGCTCTCACAGTGACAGATATCGAGTGAGGAGTCTAACAAGGGGTTGGGGGTGATTTCAGACTCTCTATTTAGAGATGACAATACATGAGCACACTTAATTACCCAGTCTCTAGTCTAGATCAACAGAGTCTTCCAGCAGTGAAGAGACTGGTGTATTTATTAACAATGAAGGGGCTCCTTTCTGCTGAGAAACAATCTGCTTTACAGCGGACAGCTTTTCCAGTGGGTAAGACAGAGGCTAAGATTCACACACAATTTCTAAAGAGGAATGAAGGAAAAATCACCCACAAATAAGATCAAGACTTTGGCCTATATTTCTGACTCATTTTTCATTTTTGTTTTGGTTGTGACAGAAAATAGCACTTGTAAGTGCACTGAAGCAATTCCCACAGAAGCAGTTTTATTTTACAAGACATAAAAACCTCAGCTATGATGTTTCGTTGTCTTTGTTCTTCGGCCCTAAAGTCTACACTTCTCATAGAGCATGCATGTAATGAGAGGGAGGCAAAGGCAAAGATAAATCCATTTGAAGGAAAGAATATCATAGAAATGAAAATATGTTTGAGCAAACATTTTTGTCATACACAATTTGATTTTGCAAGATTTCAAAATCTTGCAAAAGATTTACCCCCCCCCGCCCCCCAGGTATAAAAAGGTTTAAAAAGCAAGGTAAAGACAGGTACAAAGCCATTATTGATGGCTCAAAATGTAAGCTTTCTCTCTGAGGGTCTGCTCAGGTCCTGATCCCCTGGCCTCAACCTGAAACAATCACTCTTAGTTAACGACAACACTTCAGCTATTGACAGCGTGATCCCGTAAAGCAGACACTTCAATCAACAGAGCAGCCGGAGGAGGTGTTGTGTTGGAGGAGAATAAAAGAAGGAGGGGGCGTGGGGACGGGTGAAATCAAGAAGTAAATAAATGAATCAATGAATGAATAATAGATTGGCCAGCTAGAGGCCTCTTGGAGCAGCAATGCAGTATTAATAACTGACTCTTACTGTTCGTCTCTGTGTCATCACTGATACTCTTAGGTGGACCATGGCCAGCATAACACACTGCTGATCTGTACATTCGATCCGGATTACGAACTTTCTTCAGTCCTTCAGGAGGCAAAGAGAAAAGCAGAGAAAATCGAGGAAAAGAAGCATTCTTCCAGCCTGCGATAGCAAACTCCCCATGCAAGCAATATCAACAGAAGCCAGACAGTATATTGAAATACATTTAAAACACACAAGAGCTGTTGAAAGCCACATTTGAAATATGATAATAATAATAATAATAATAAATAATAATAATAATAATAATAATAATAATAATAACAATAACAATGATAACAAATCACAGTGAAATTGTCTATTATCATTTAAAACAGTGAAGTTCTCCAGTGAAACTATAAGAATAACGGCCAGGAATAAGGGTCATTGTAGCGCTGGCCCGGTTTGATACGGGTCAATAACACTCCCTATTGTATCAGTGGTAAACTGGATGAATCAATACAATCAATCAGTGGAGGCCGTGGAAAGCAGTCAGTAAAGGTCTATTACAAGCAGGCATTAGGAATGATACATCTCAGCAACCACAGACCGGACCTGGGTACCATCCATCCACACCTCACTGATTCAATTAAAAGTGTGTGTGTGGGGGGGGGGGGGGGGGCGTGGTCCGACATCACGGGGAGGTTAAATTCAACCCTCTTTAAAAAAAAGCGGCGAAAT
>JAVQJL010071594.1:0-43895 GCA_036024295.1 Nannoperca obscura | reverse complement strand
TGTGTGTGTGTGTGATTGGTAGCTTCTGCATCAGTTGCCGGAGTTGGGGCTCGAACTGCCAATCTTGTGATCATGTGTGCTCCCATTCATTTGCATGAGTGAGTGTCTGTGTATTTGTGTGTGTGTGTGTGTGTGGGGGGGGGGGCGTCTGTGAATGTGTGTGTATGTGTCAATGTGTCTGAGTGTGTGTATGTATGAAGTTGTGTATGTGTGTTTGTCTGTTTGTGTGTGTGTGTGTGTGTGTGTGTGTGTGTGTTTGCGAGTGAGTGTGTGTGTGTGTGTGCGAGTGAGTGTCCGTGTGTGTGTGTGTTTGGAAGCTTGTGTTGGTGTGTAATGTGTGTGTGTGTGTGTGTGTGTGTATGTGATTGGTAGCTTCTGCATTAGTTGGTGTGTAATGTGTGTGCGTGTGTTTGTTGTGACAGAAATGGGTTTGTGTTTATAAACATATCAACAGGTCAGAGATCAATCCACCAATCAGAACAGAGGAACACAGACAGAGTTTATGCAGCTAATCAACATCAGCTGTGTGTCAGACTATCTGGACCTAAAAGTGCTGAATCAGCATTCACACTAATAAGTTACTTTATGTACATACAGGTGGTGGTTTTGTACTCTATATGCATGTACAGTATGTCCACTATGTATGTGTGTGTGTGTATTTATATATATTCAGTTGATACAGTGAAATATATGTGTAGTGATTCCTCATGTGAAGTCCAAAGAAATCCACGAGTTTCATAATCTTGTCTTGAGAAGGTTATAAAAAATGTACCAGAACGTACAAGTTAGTAACAGGAAGTAGTTAGTTATTGTAAATAAATCATCAATATTTCGCCAGACTGTGGTATGATCTTCTTCGATTAACTCTCTACTAGAAACTGCAAAGATCACATTTATCAGACAGCAGGACCTCGGATCTAAAGATGATCTGCTTTAACGTGCAGACATTCAACGGTTTGCGAATCCCTGAGCTGCTTTCTCACAGACGCTTCAGTACAAAGGTCACAAAACTGTCGACATTTCAAACACATGCTTTCGTTTAATTTTTTGTCTACTGCTAATCATTACATGGATCAATTAGAGATTCTTAACAGCTGAGAAAAACAAGATTACAGCCTCTGCCAGCTTCGACTACGAGCAAGATGTAGAGCGTTTAAAGAGTAACCCCTAAGAATAGATGCTGACCTTCTCGGGCGGCTCGTCCTCTCACACTACCGCCTGTCTGCGGCCTGACCAGGTTATTATTTTAGCCCTTAACCCCACCACGAGTCAATCCTCTCAAAGAGGATGAGTAGTGAAGATGTGCTAATCACTGAGTGGTAAACATCGCGTGAAAAGTCTCATTTGGGCAAACGACGTGTAGGTAATGGTGTCAGTCTTAGACCTGGAGCCTGCTGTGCATCTTGTTATTGACTTCATCTGAGTATCCTGTAATAGTAAAAATAACAACACACTTCATAGCACAGTTGAAAATGAATGAAAATAAAACAAAGTGTACATAATTAAAAATAACAGTGTGTCAGTAATACATTCTGGGTCAAAGTGGCTAAAATGAAGCAATTTGTTTTATAATATCAAAAAACATATGAAAGATGGAAAATGGTTGTTGGAAATCAACCTGTTTCTTGTGGCTTCACAAGTAAACTTCGTCATGTTATAAGGTGTTTTTATTTCAAATGTTGCCGACGTGATCTCGGTACCATCTCACTCCGTTCAGCTGAGTGATGACAGAAGGAAGTTGTTCACCTGAAACCTGCTTCTGCTCGCCTGAGTCTGATTTAAGTGGACAACATGGAAATGTCACGTCAGGTCAGTCAGGTATGAACCGAATGCCTGATGTCCTCACAGGATTTCATCTGGATTCTCTTTGTAGAAGTAAAACAAGTAATGTCCTCAAGAAATTTATTACAATACTGGCGCTTTATGCGTGCAGTAAATTGTTATTTTCTATTAAGTAACTATAGGTGGACCTGTCAGTTTGTCCGATCTGGGTTTTTACATATTTGCATGACTTCATAGTTAAGTCAGCTTTTGGGGGGTGGTTGTTTTTCATACTATATATCTTCCAGTCTGGCTTGAAGGTTCATTAACGCGATCAACAACATCACAAGGAATACAGGACGAAAATAAGAGGAGCAAAATTAGGATGAAGAAATATTTGTGTGTGTGAGAGAGAAAGCAGATTTCAGTTCATCGTAATAATCAGAACGATATCAGAGAGAAAACACACCAGGAGTTTATTCATTTAGTCAAGACAGTTACTGTGTGTGTGTGTGTGTGTGGACCAGCTGCTTCAATGTATGTGGTCCTGTAAGCTGGTCAGTAATGCGTGTGTGTGTGTGTGTGTGTGTGTGTGTGTGTGTGTGTGTGTGTGTGAAAACAGATTTTGTTTGTGTTTCTGTGTTTTCAAAGGCTCTGTGTAGGCTATTTGGCTGTGAGTGTGTGTGGTAGTACAAGGGGGGTCAGTACCAACACACACACACACACACACAGGAGCTCTTGTATTGTGTCAGTGGCACTTTACGGCAACAATAAAAGGGCGTGGCTCCTTTAAGGGGCAGTCATCGGCGGCTGTTAAATAGATCAGTGAAACACACACACGCCCCCAAGTGAAGGAAGCAGTGGTCAAGTCATGCAAAGACACACAGGATATGCCAGTATGTGAGTGTAACTTCAAAATAAAAGCCCCCAGAGTCACGTTCTAAGTGACTAATGATTTAGTTTTTTTTTCTAGTTGCATAATCTGGCTGACTGAATCTCTGTAGGCCCTGTTCAAAATGTCAACTTTTCAGGAACAAAAAATTAAAGCTTTTTTTAAATCTGAAACCACAAAGTTCTCAGTTCACTATATCCAAGCAAGTTAGTTTCAAAAGCCCAGGAACTTTGTCATTTTCTGTACAATATTTGTCAATTGCGAGCTCCCTGTAATTAAATTAAAACATGAAAATCTCCTACATTCTCCTACATCTACAGTTTCCACATGCAGCATGTGGTATAGAAAAAGATGAATCAGTTAGGGGGCCCGAGGCAAAAATGTGCTGTTCATTGTCCACTGACCCTCCAGCCTCACTCACTGCCTCCTGTGTCAAATACATGGCAGCTTCAGAGCCCCAGAGGTCAGCCGGTGCTCTGATACTGAAATAACACAGTTAGCCTGGTTAACCTCTGACCCATTTCCAATTTGTTCAGAAATCCAAGCGAAATGAAACAAAAACTAAATGAAAGGACAATTCAGTGTAATGGCAACCAGGTTAACGTGACCTAAGGTTTCTGTGTGTCAGTTCATGGTAATGTGGTTAAACCCAACTTTACTTCAGAATATACAAGCAAATAACAACATGCAGAATATAAACAAAAGTAATAAAAATCTCCAGTTTTATTATTTTTTTCAGAGAAAGTACAAAAATGGAGAAAAAAAACGTCACGGTCCAGTCATTAAGTACAGCAAAACTATCACTTTATTTTACAGGTCCCATAGTTTCCAGTTATTAAAGGCGCTGCTAAATTGCATAATTCTCTCCAGAACATTATTAGGAAATGACCTGTAAAAGCATTACCAGCTTAAAATAGTAGTCTAAGTAAGCAAACTGCAATCAAATCACCAAAACCAAAGCCTATAAACATGCAATGGATTATAGGACTTTTGGGCGCCCTGTGTGTCTTGAGCGTAACTAGAAATTCTGATAAACCCCTAACAATAATAAACATGTTTAAGCTTCTCATTTGTTCAGCAACTTGGTGCTTTATTCTGAAAGCATTTCCCGGAAGTAGCCTTCCGTTCGGACTCTTTCTGACTTGTCAGCGGTCTGTGGACAGTGGAGCCAAAGGTACAGCAGCACAGTGCGTCGAGCGGAGCGATGGAGGGAGAGCTGGCCGGCTGCGGGCGCGTGTAACCCGGAGAGGAGGACGTCGCAGGAAGAGGGGGTGTGAAAAAAAATAACATGTCTGATCCCGAATAAACAACAAACATCTTCACGGCAAAGCCAGGATCGCCTCTACAGACACCAGCGTCATGAAGCCGGTCCTGTATTGAGGTGAGAGCCGCCGCCGCCGCCGCCGCCGCTGTTCATTTCTCATGTAGCGCGTCTGGACCGTCCCGACGCGTCTGATTAGACGTCTTGCAGAGCTTTCTTTTTCTTTTTTTTTTTCGCGTGCTGCTGGTGTCAAAAGCAAGAGGCGAGCATCCGGAGAACAACAACAAAACCTCCAGCTGCCGAGGCGTGGAGGAGGAGAGGAGCCTCGAGGGCTGCTGCGTTGTGGTGTTCATCCCCACAGCGCAGCCTCCGTGATGAATCGGCGTTTGATGGGAGAGAACAAGTGCAATCTGCCGGTGATTAGCGGCTCGGTGTTTAGGTGTAGCACGCTGGGGGTGAGGCTTCCTGGACCGGAGAAGGGTCGGGGGGGGGGCTTTTCCGATAATCCATTTAATAGCATTGAGGGAGTAAAGTCTGGCCAGGGCTCGGGGTGTGGGGGGCTGATGTGATCTGATGTGATGTGTAGGCCCGCTCGAGATGATCCCGAATCAGCGTACCGACTCGTGACTCCGCACGCAGGCTCCCATTCATCTCCTGCTTTCTGGACCCGGAGCCGTCTGCCATTCAGCAGGAGGCTGCTGCCGATTCCCATTCATGAAGTCCGTATGCAGCCCGCACAACGGCCCGCCGTTGGCTTTAAATAGGCTATCTAGGCCTGCAGGAGGCCTGTTTTAGGCCCCGCTATTGACTTTCTCTCATGTATCTTTTTATAGCCAGTTCATATGAAGCCTAACAAGCCTGACTTCAACAGGATACTGCTGTTATTCAGGCCTTTACATCACTGTAAAATCCTGAAGTTACTCGTAAGAGAACGTACTGCCCATCTGGCACTAAGTTATTGGGACCAAAGCTAAGAACATTGCTTATTTTCCACATTCTATAACTAAATTATATAATAATTTCGGAGATTTGTTGTTTTGTTGTAATATATAAGCAGCATCCCTCTAAAATCAAGTACTTTTTACGAAGATGCAATAAATGCTTAACTAAAAGTTAATCTTTCCAGAGCTGGCTAGATATACTCTGCAGGGGGTGGACAAAATAACCAGAACACCTTACAGCATAATGCAATCCAATACATCACCACAAAATGTGTTATATAGGCCTTTACATCACTGCAATATTCTGATATTAGTCCTATAAGGACACCTTATGTATCTGACACTATGTTGTTATAGTGACCTAATCAATAATTTATTATATAGCATTCATTTTCCTTTTTCTAACATCTATAATATTCTAATAGGGATGTTGCTCTGTTGTAATATTCAAGCTGAAACCCTCTAAAGTCAAACTTTACAAAGATTATTTTACCAAAAGGTAATCTTTTCACAGCTGACCCAAGCCAAGTGACGCTACTCTGGCCAGACTATGTATTCTGCAGGGGGTGGACAAAATAACAAGAACACTTCAAATGATGAATGAAACATCCTCATGGAAATGCTTCAGTTTAGTCAACACCTGTCTATCAGTGTCTCAGCAAATACTGAACAGCATTAGTGTTTATATTAGTATATTGCATTGGTATTGGGTTGCAATACATCATAGAGCTAGTGCTAAAACAATTTGTTCATTAATCTATTAGTCAATAAACGACAATAAATTTAATTATTTATTAGTTTTATTAATTTACTCCAGCTTCTCAAACGCGAGGCTTTGACGTACCAATGGGCTCTGGGAACTTGTAATAGGCTTTTTCACTAATTTCTGACATAATACAGACTTAGCAACATGCTACATATACATGTTATCGTGTCCATCCTCTGCAGATACTGTCAAAGTGATTATCAGGCTGGTTTGTGTTTTTTGCATCAGCTTCACTCTGCGACGCCCAATTAAAAACTTGTCCATTCCGGTAACTGACACACTCGATGCTCACACAAGTTGTTCAGTATTTTTTTCCTCTGCGAGAGGGCCCGTGGTCATCTGTGAAATTAGTTAGACCTGGTGGGTGAGAGACAGGAAATTGAAGTCAGTGGCAGAATGTGTGTCTCCCACGCGCTCTGTCCTTTATCACTGGCTGCCATATGGATGCCTGAGCTCACTCAATATTTACATTGTCACCGCTTGCCGGAGAAACCACGAGAGAGGGAGAGGGAGTGAGGATACGCTAATGAATGTGTTTAATATCTGTGTTTTGAGGCTCTGCTGCCTACATAATTAGAAGTTGGGGGGGGGGGGGGGTGGCAGGCAGTGCATTGGGGAGGGGCGAGGTTATCAGGGGTCAGGTCAAAGGTCACCGACCGGCTGCTCTGGAGTGGACAGATTTAAAAACAGGTAAAGGCGGGGGTCTACTATCGCTGACCTCTTCCTCCTACTACAACATCTGATCCCCCTCCCCACATCTTGCCTCCTCTTCTGCGTTTTCTCCGTCCTGGGATTTTTATCTCGTGTCTGCATCTCTTTTGCTTTTCCTTCCACTCCCACCATCCTTTCTCTTTGTTCAGCGCTGCAACTGGTTTACAGAGTTTTCTTCTTTCTTTCTGGCTGTCTTCACACACAGACACACACCTGGTTGTCTACTGTAATAAGTCTTCCTTTGTGTGCCAGTCAGTTTTTGTCAGTGGGACTTCCCTCCCGTGTCAGTGTCTGCTTTTCTTTCTGTCCTTCTTCAGCATCCATACAGAGCAAAAAATCAACCCAGAACGTCACGTTTATGCTGACATCTGCATCTCTGTCACCTACGTTTGTGCTGTGAATGAGAGAGTCTTTTTGGTTCAAATCCTGTGTTTTGTTTGATACAGTCCAAAACTAGAAAATATTACATTTAAATTCAAATGAAATAGAGAAAAGCATTAAATCCTAACCTGTGAGATGCTTACTATTAAATTTGAAATGATCAAATTTCCAATGATCGAAATTATTTTTAGAATTATTAACTCATCGTTTCAGCTCTACTTATGATACAAGCATAGCATTAATGTTTGGACATGCACGAACAGTTTGCAAAAATCATTGTGAATATAAACCCAACATGACTCCAATTGCGCTTTTTTGCTGTTGTTCTCCAGCTTGCATGACAAACACAACATGTTTTATGTCCTTAAATGTCCTCATCGTCCACCTCTTACTGATGCAGCATTAACATCTTATATAAGAACACATAATTAACGGTCTCTCATAGTGTGGAAGATGTTGTGTACGTACAGCGCTGTACTATACTGAGCGTGCTGCTAGCTGTGTCCTGTGCCGTGGGCCCCAAACTCCCTAGCGTGGGAGCACAACATCACCAATCATCTTCATCAGCCGATTGCTGTGGGTTCTGCTGCTGGCATGAAACTGCTGTGTTTGGATTTAAGAGTCTGGTAAACTACATATACAGTGTTTATCTCTGTACAGTATGTGTACACACAGCTTTAAAAATCCAGACCCCTGCACATCCGTTATGCTTGGCTACAGTATCATTTTCTCAGTAGCTCTGTATTACTAGCCCACAACACCACAGTATTAATCAAGCATATGTAATTCTTGGCTCCACAGAGCACATGGAGCGAACGTGTCTTGCACGATGTGTTTTGCAGGCTGCAGTTGAGGGCAGTAATGTCTCTTTCCTCTCCTCACCAGTCAGTTTACTGTTACAGACAGAACTCCCAACCATCTGACAGAGATATCAGCTCGGCTCCCCTGAGTAAAGAAGCAGCAGCAGCAGGAGGAGGAGGAGGAGGAGGCGGAGGAGGCGGCACAGTAGTGGTAGATTTTTACAACAGATAGGGAAGAGATGCAGGAGGGTTAAAGGCTTCTGAGGCCAGAAGGATGGAGGTGAACACTTTTAGATTTCCCTCGACTCCCCTCAAGTCCACTGAAAAATAAAGAAAAGAAGAAAAAGGCAGAGGGGAGTCGTGGGGATGTGAGACTCTACATGGGGCCTCTGCTCCCCCTCCTCTTGCTGTGTGTCTCCCTTTCTTTATGCTCCCCTTGTCTCCTCCACCTCCACACGCTCACTGACTGTTTTAGCAGCTGGCCTATAGAGCAAAAACAGGCCCCCCCCTCTCGAGTGGGGGAAAAAGTACCAATTTCCTTTAGTATCATTTACTTAAGTAAAAGTACTGAATAAAACGATGTAAAATAGTTCTTTACAAGTAAAAGTAATTCATTTAAAATAATGCTTAAGTAAAAGTGTTTATGAGTAAAATGCAGATAAAGTAGATATAATCAATATTTATATATCATTTGAATTATCACCTGAAAAGCCCACTGTACACCACCTGCTGAACTCCAAACAGCAGAGAGACGAAGGTACCCACTAGTTGGTGAAGACAATGGAGCATTTAGCAGCTGAAGAGCAAGATATTTCCCTCGGGGGTCGGCGGAGACCAAAACCAGAGCTAAAAGAGAATGAATATTGGACAGAAATACGACTCCAAGTGACTGATGATGCTGCTCTGTAGCTGCTGGATGTGAAACCAGCAGCTGTTTGCTAACAAGGTTGCCATATTAACTCAAACACCTCTGCTGCCCTCTCTCTCTCTCTGGCTGAAAGTTTCAAGCCTGTTTTACCTCTGACCACACTGACCACCATCACTGATAGCTGATCCAGTCCAGTGCTTCCCAACCTGGGGGTCAGGCCCCTTCCAAAGGGTCACAAGATAAATCCAAGTTGTTATGAGATGATCAATGGGAATTTTTTGACTTGAGTTTTTGTGTAAAATATTAAATAATTTGACTTAATTGGGTCTGAAACTATTATTTCAAATAAACAATCTGAGAGTTTAGAGGGGACAAGTCTCTTTGGTGGAACGGCTAACAACTCATAGACGTAGGAAACATGACAAAGAGCCCCAACCAGACACAGTTTATTAATAAGGGGGTTTCACAACACAAAAAGGTTGGAAACCGTTGGTGTAATCTTTAAAAATATGTTTTTTTAAACAATTATTAAAGTTTTTTCATGTCAAATAAATGTAGTGGAGTAAAAGCACATGTACCTGTACAGTAATTGAGTAAACATACTTATCCCCATGTGCTTTGCAGTATGTAGTCTGCTTCAGTCTGCTGATCCTTAGAAAATCCTATTGCTGTCCACTTCCTCCAGCGTCTCATGGCTTAAGTTTCATGCTGACTCGATGTGTGTGTGTGTGTGTGTGTGTGTGTGTGTTCAGTATCCTTGAGAGAGGCACATCCTCATCTTTGCGGAAGGGCTGGACTTTGAGAAATGCACCTCACTGTGTGTTGTTGTTTTTCTGCTGAATGAGTGGAAAGTTGGCCCAGTGCATGTTTTTAAAATAGCTGAATGGGTATTGACTTCCTCACAGCCAGCAGCAGCAGTGCGCACACACACACACACACTCTCACACACACACTCTCACTCACACAAGGGGAGCGAGATAATTATTACAGCAACACTTTGTGATTAGCAGTTTAGCTTACAAATCTCGTGTGGCTTTAAGGAGTCAATGGATGGATGTTTGGATGAATGAAGTGATGGATTCATGAATGAAAGTGATTTTTCTTTCAGTTCCATACATTTATCAACTCTGTACTACTTTCTAGGGCTCAAACACACTCTTTATAATAGGTTTCTAAATTATAAGGGCACCTGTTGGGTTGCCAGGTTGTAAAAAATCTCTTAGCTGTTGTTTTTTTCTTTCCATTATAGGAAAATGAGAAGGAAAGGAATCCCGTTGTAAATGTTGGTAATCCATTTATGAAAGCACTTTCTTATAAACCATAACATCTCCCTATATAAAAGTGGCCTATGGAAGCCAAGAGGGCTGTAATAATTTAAATGCCTAATTGTTAAATCAAACCTCTACTAAATACTAAAACTGAAACACCACTGAGTTTATTGCATTGAAATGTTTGATCGTCTGTCTGAATTAGTGGCCATTCTAGAAATTTTAAGTTTTGCAATTTCAAAATGTCTTCCTTTGTGTCTTTTTTTCTTTACATCGCTCTCACCAGGTGAGTTTGTCAGCAGTTTGTGGATAAGATCACAAAATCAAACATCTTGTCTTTTTGCACTGAAACCTGTCAAGGTGTATTTCTGTCACCTGACGACAGGTTATGAAAGAGCTCCCACCTCGGGTCCTTTAGTTATTGGTGGACGGGGGAGACGGTGCAGCAACACAGTGAATCTTGCGCATCCAATCAAAACAGCTTCACTTAAGACCCCCGACCACCCACTTCTGCACACTGGGTGAGGTAAAGAAGTGAAACGAAGCTGAATGGCCACCGTATTGGCACTTTAGATTCCTCTGGGACATCCACGCAGATGAGGGAGACATTTCCTTTACTTTCTAGTGTCTTTATCCACCACAGCATTCCTCTGAAATTCTGACACCGGCTCTCAGCATCCAAGAGTTTCTCTCTCTCTTTGTACTCAATGAGCTAAGATAGGGTCTTTCAAAGAGCTGGGACTACTCTTGTGCACTTCCCCTTATCATATCCTGTCTCTCATCTGGCATATTGTTTGTTTCAGATCTGTGTGAGAGGGCAAAGAAGAGTGAATAAGAGAGATTGGCTTGTAGTCGAATGCGTGCGTCAGACTTAATTCCAGTGGAGAGGGTTTTTTTTGCACTAATACTTTATGAAAAGACTGACAATACACAATAAAAAATGACAATAAAGCTGCTTGCGGGAGAAATTCCAGGAAACTGGAAATACATGCATGTATGCGGGTTTTGGTTTAAGAGTGCAATTTCAGAAAGCAAACATTTGAGTGCATGTCGTGAGTGAACTGCCAAGAGAAGCCCAGCAGCTCTGAGAATAAGCTCGCACAGCTCGGGGAGTGTTGGCCATCCCCTTGCGTATGTCACCCAGTCTGCCCGCTCAGACGATTTCCTTTTATATGCATGATTTACAGACAATAATCACACCAACGTGTGTTGAGGAGGAGGCGGAGGAGAGGGGTGAAACAGGCCTTGGATGTTGCTACTGACACGATGGTGGTCTCAGGGCTGGATCCCCTCTGCAGATCAGAGAGAGAAGAGTTTGTGTCATTGATGTGATGTGGTTTGGCAGCGAGGGAGGCAGCGGTGAGGACTGAGTCACACAAACACACACACACACTCACATGCAGGGGAGCAGAGGAATTTAAGGATGAGAGGACGAGAGCAACTGCGGTCCTAAAAATATACTCATTACGTAGAAAAACAACAGATAGATGGGACATAAAGAGGCTGTTTCAGAAACCTTAATGGAGACTTTCTGGAAGATTTCTTTTCGATCTTCTGCCGCTGAATCTGTCGTTTTCAAACCTTTAGTGCCAATCCTGTGCATCATCTTGCGCTTTCACAGATTCTGGGCTCTTCAAAGTGAATAATCTCCCACCACAGTGGAATAAGATGTTTGTGCTTTATTGTCACCAGGGCTGTGGTTACCACTGAGGTCAGATGTTTCAGAAGAATTTGGGAGTTTTAGTGACAAGCAGGGAGTTTATGGTCTACGCAGGTGGATATTTTATAGCTTGATTCCATTGTTTTTTAGACTTTGCTTTTGATAATGAATGAATATAAGATTCATTATTTCCTGGCCGTGTGCAAAGTTGATGCAAACTGAAAACCATGCATGTGCAGATTTGGGATTTTGATGTGAAACACAAATAGTTTTGACATAAAAATACAAGGAAAAAGTCACATTTATTTATTGATAAACACATCACAGACAATCTGCTCACATGGACTTCATTTTTTGCATCAAGATATAAATATTATAATGACAGACACAAGCTGGTTCAGCAGTCTGCTTCATTCACACATCATTTCTTCTTTGCACCATCACACATGCAGACTGTTCCACATCTGTTGCACGTCTGATCCAAAGCCAAAACACAAATACATGCTGCGATCTTTTTGCTTGCATCCACGCTAACACTCTGCTCTACTTCCTCCTCTCCAGCCTCTCTTCGGTGGGTTGGCATGGCCCAGTGATGAACGGAGCGGTGCTGCCCGGTAGCCCGGAGCTCTCCTCCTCGTGCCCACTGCCTGACTGGCGAGAGTTCTGTGAGCTCCATGCTCGAGCCACCGCTGCAGACTTTGCGGACAAGTTCCAGCGCTTCCTGTCGGAGAACCCGTGCTACGACTCGCCTGGCGCCGATGTGAGCTTCTCACAGCACTTTGCCCACCACTTCCTGGAGTGCTTCTCTGCAGCGCTGACCCAGGCCCGGGAGAGCCAGGCGTCCTCTCCGGGGGAGGACGGCTTAAACACAGCACCCAAGTACAGCATAGTTCCTTTCTTGGGAATCCAGGGCTGCCCGCTGTCCTACGGTCACGACCTTTACCAGAGACGCAAGGACGCCGGGGCTTCAAGTGAATCCCTGGACAGTATGGACAGTGGTGGAGGGGGGATAGATGGAGGAGGCAGTGGCACCACCGCCTCCCGAGGCCCCCAACCGGCCCACAAGGTGTCTGCTCTGGGACAGTCCCGGAGCTCAGAGGACGTGTCGGTCAGTCACCCAAAGGCTCGCTTCAAGAAGGGCTTCTCCCTGAGGAACATGAGCCTGTGTGTGGTGGACGGGGTGAAGGAGATGTGGCACAGACGGGCTTCCCCTGAACCCGACGGTCCCTCTGCTGGAGCCAGGAAGGCCAACGGGGGAGGAGGAGGAGGCGGAGGAGGGGAGGCCGCAGGGGGAGAGAAGTGGTCTCAAAAGCTGCGGCTTCCCAGGGGTACCCAGGGCCACAAGGCTGAGATGCTGGAAATCCAGAGGGAGGGAGCGCTGAGGTTCATGGTGGCTGATGACACAAACTGTATGGGCGCTGCACAGTGGCAGAAGTGCCGTCTGCTGCTGAGGAAGACGAAGAGAGAGGAAGGAGGCGAGAGGTTCCTGCTGGAGTTCTACGTACCACCCAAGGTACACAAACACACGCAGACAAGGAGGACAGTTAGACAGAAAACGTAGATCTGGTGCTGAAGTGGTTAGATGGTAAACTAATGATTTGAAAAGAAACAGCTTCTTTCTCTGTTTTATATAATTGTAAATTGAAAACCTTTGGGTTTTGGACTGTTGGTCAGTCAAAGCGATCCATTTGATGACCTTACATTGCTCTCTGGAAAAGTGAGAGGTGCATTTTTCACTATTTCAACAAAAATATTACATTTTTACCTTGAGTCGTTTCTCTATCGTTTTAAAACAGTTACAATTAAGATCTACAAAAGTATTTACGTCCACTGCATCGAATGCTAGATCTTTCCACCCACCCCTGAAAATCTTTAAAAACAAAAACTGACAAATTATTAACATAGCCACAGTCCTTCCAGAAAACAAGGTTGTTGTTTTTTTACAGTCCTTGTGGTGGTTTAGAGTTTTGGACAGAGCCACTTCTACCATAGCAACGTTTTTTCAAGGTGCAGTGAGGTGGTCATTTTGTCCAGCCACTGTTTCAAAGAGCAAAAAGACAAGTCTAACCGCACATTACAACAACATTACATTAAAGATTGACTGGAAAAATGATCAACACATTAATAATTCATGAAAGTAATTATTACTTGCAGCCCTCCATGAATCCGAAATAGAAATCCAGCCTGATAATCCAACCCTTCTGACCCTGACTGACACACACTCACATGCATCCATGAAGCCTTCACATGGGATTTCCAGATCATTGCCCCTGACCTTAAGGCGGCCATGGGGCTGCGCAGCTGAGTGTGTGTAAATCTGCCGCTGTCCTTTGATCATGGCTGGGGGGAATGTGGGGATGCGGAGGGGGGGAGAGGGGGAGAGGGGTAAGGACAGGTGGGAGGCAGGCGTGGGAGGGGGTGTGAAGGAGCTGGGAGAGAGAGAGAGCGAAAGAGAGAGGAAGCTGTTACATTGATTTCTATAAGCCGGAGCGGATTGCAAAGATTCCCTTTCAGGTGCAAAAAATAAATATTGATTGGTTCTTGGTCTTTGGCGAACTGTCTGCTGTGACAAACTGAAAGCAGGAACCAAAGTAGTTTTGTGAGTCACTCACAAACTCAGAGAGGGGAACATATAAAATGAAATCTAATAAATTGCACTTCAGCAGTTTCATGTGTTATGTTCTATTAACGTCCACATGTGGGAGAACCATCATCAGCCGCGGACTAGGACGTGATTAAGAGAAACTTCAGAGCTGCTCTGAAGTGACACATTAATTAAACGCACACATCTCGACAGGCCTGCCCCGCGGACACCGAGTTGTTTTATCACTGTCGTCGTATTCAGGTCTTCCAAATCATAACAGAGTCAACAGTGTCGGAAAGATAAACTGACTCATAAAGTCTCACTCCTGCCTGCTCCTGGCTGACTGGCCATGGCTCCGTCCCCGTCGGGGCCATCAATCTGCCGGCTGCTCTCTGTGGCAGAGGCGGCACGCTGCAGCACGCTAACTGCCTGCATTATGACGCAGCAGTGGGGCCCTGAGAGGATCCACCCTCTGCTTCACACCACCCAAAGTCACACGCAGTAACTAAAGAGCAAGAGTGGCTGAAACACATCACAGGAAGTGTTTGTTGGCTTAATAGAAAAAGAAGCAGCTTTAAGTAAAGATATTCAAACTCGACAAAATAAAATGTATGTAGGCCCAAATAAAACGGAAACCCGTTTATGTGAATCTTTTTTTTGTCATCTGGGTGAACTGGCCTTTCAAAATCACCACACCACAGAAAAGAAAGAAGAAAACACCACCTACATACTTATTTTATGTAAGAGCTGTGTGATTGAGTCCAGTGTTCACAGACAGTGAACTGGGCTTATGCTGTCCGCAGTAGAGAGGTACAGGAAATGGTCAAATGGTCTGATACAGGAAGTGGTTTTTGACATTTGATCCGGAGAAAGGAATTGTGGGCGTGGACGGCAGCCAGCAGCACAGGCAGATCAAGATGAGAACAGTGTTGCTCCAGACAGATCAGCTGATAAGCCTCTGCCAGACCATCAGTCAGCCTCCTTGTCGCTCTGCCTCTCCTGACACACAAGAATAAACACACACACACACACACACACACAGCTCACCGCCTCAAACACACTCATTGGATCTGTTAAGATTATCGTCTGGATCCAACTCTCTGCAGAGGGCAAACTGAGGCCAGGATGTTTTCTGTGTTCACGCTCTTGTAAACTCTTCCTGTTTTATGTTTGTTACAGTCGGTCAGCAGGAATAATCACTGGGAAACACACTGAGAAATAAGAGACTGCATAAAAACAGAGCTGCAGAGTAATTTTAGCAGATTGTGCAATCTTTTCTGAACTCTTCCCGACTCTTTTAATGTTGGCTTTTAAAAAAAAATAATTATGAGTTATTTAATCTCCAGACACAGGGGAGTGTAGTTCATTGCTGCTAAGGCTGGACCAATGTTTCAGATTGAATGTTGCCCTTTAATTATCGCGTGTGAAGGAGAAGTTGGAGGGTTTGGAGAAGTTGGGGGTATTTCACACTAAAAATAGAGGTACTATTGGAACCTGTACCCCTAATTAAAAGCTCTATTTAGAGCTTTTTTTGTAGTAAAATATTGTAGTTTCTACTTTTACAAGTGTTGCAGTTGCCGCCTACAGGATGTAATGAAGGATTTAATTTAACATCAGGCCCTTCATAATTGCTTACTCAGGTTTGTGGTTGCATGCTGGATGCAGGTTGTGTTTTGTAGAGCATAAATTATAAAAGAAATAATGTTGTTTTGACATTACATGTCATTACAAGGCAGCACATTGCTGTTTATTGCCTAACATCATCTAAAGCAGAGTCTCCCAACCTTTTTTGCTTGTGAACCCTTTAAGCCCCCAAAGCTTGATTTAAAAGTTGATAACATTAAATATTTATAACTAAATATACAACAAATATACAATAAAGCTAGGCAAAAATAACCAAGTCCAATATGCTTCATCAAACCCATAGATTGATGTTATGACCTGACCCTCAGTTGTGACCTTGTGTCCCCACACAATACTAGAAGTGTTTTTGTTGTTGTTGTTAAATGTGACCTTTTATTCATTCATTATTCATTTTGCACATTCACTTTAGTCCTCAAAGCCCAAAGTGAGCATCCCTCTATCGGCCATCGTGGAGGTGAGGACCACCATGCCGCTGGAGATGCCTGACAAGGACAACACTTTTGTTCTTAAGGTAGGCACTGCAACCATTTTAGAACCACGTTAACTCGACTGCTCGCTCCTCAGTTTCAGAGAGAAGTGCAGTACAATGAGTTAACATTGGATTTGCCCTGTTCTGTAAGCCCGATGTGGTCCTTTGACTCAGTGTGTGATCGCAGTGTTTGGCTGCTTCCACAGGTGGAAAACGGGGGAGAGTACATCCTGGAAACCATCGACTCGCTGCAGAAAAACTCCTGGGTTGCTGACATCCAGGACTGCATAGACCCCGGGTAAACCATCAGATAAATATTTGCTGTTGACTGAAGATGGAGAGAAGAGAGGGACAGAGAGATGGAGAGAGGGGGGTTGGGTTGGTGGGAAGGGGAAAGGGGGAAGGGGGGGGGGGGTAACACACACAGTCATTAATCATCAAATTAGTGGAGTTTTTGACAGGTTGCTTTAGCACAAACACGGGCGAGCTTACACCACTGACATTCCTCCTCCGTTTCCTGGGTTAGTGGACGTTTGTCGGCGCGGCTCAGGACGTAAACAGAAAGATTCTTTGTGTCCGTGTTTGTAGGATGAGGATGTGTGTAGAGTTGTGTGTTAGCACTGGGTGATGTTTGTTTGCACACGTGTGTGCGTGTGTATACGTTCTTGCGGTTCCCCTGACCTGCCCGCTTGTGTACAGTGACAGCGGCGATGACATCGAGCTGGCGTCGTGTCCTCATGGTCAGGCCTCCAAAGACTGCTCCATGGTGGCCTCCTGCAGCTGTGAGCTGCTGTCTGAGGGTGAGCAAAGACCCACCGTTGCATAACACTGAACCCTTCTGATCCTCATGAATGTTTAAAAATATTTTTTTAAATGTGTTCAGGTGTGTACCGCGCACCCGAGAGGTCGTGTCCTACAGCAGCAGAGCATTACAGCGCCCCCTCAGTCCGTTGCAGGGAACCCCCCTTCACCCAGCACCCATCCCACATGCCTTTAGAGCGCTTCCTCCAGTCCCCGGAGGCCCAGGGCTCCAACTCTTCTTCAGGTAATGACACATACATTCCCCGTTTCTCTCCAGACGCTCAATATCAAAGTATAAGGATTCTAAAGATAGAGGAAGAAAAAAAAACACAGATTTGTTTTTGACTCTGGTCAGGTGGCAGTGAAGGAGCAAAAGAGTCAGATGGGGATGCCAGCCTGGCGGGTTACCCATGGTTCCATGGTACACTGTCCCGCGTGCGTGCAGCTCAGTTGGTGCTTGCAGGCGGGGCCAGGAGCCACGGGCTGTTTGTGATTCGTCAGAGCGAGACACGGCCCGGCGAGTACGTCCTCACCTTCAACTTTCAAGGCAAAGCCAAGGTGAGACGATAAGAGAGGAGAGAAAATGAAAATGAACTCAGGGGGAGGGGGATGGTTGTGTGTTGTACACATTTTATTTGTATTATTTGTTAAAGTATTGACATTTTTGTCGAGTTTGTATCTTCAATCTGCTTATTTTGTTTGACCAACAGTAAAAAACAACAACAAATGTATTGAATTTAAAGTGAAGTGAAATGAAAAAGGAGGAAATTCTGACATTTGAGAAGCTTGAGCCAGAAAGTTCAGTTTAGTTTTACTTCATAAAATACTTAAAACAATTAATCAGTAATCAAAAGCGTCAGTGAGTGTTTTGTGTTCTTTGAATAATAAATGAACTTGTTGTTTCTACACTAGAATACATTCATCTCTCCTCCCAGCTGCAGTTCTGCTCTGCAGCAGTGTTAAATTCACACAAGCTTCTTCTCATGACATTTTGGGGTTCAGCCACCGCAGCTCACGGCGGACCAAGTGGTTCGGAAAAGATGCAGCGATGTCAATGTTTTGGGTTCTCTTCTGTAACAAGATTCTTGCACATCACATCCTGCCAGCCGGCAGTGTTGAGGAAGTGTCAGCTGCCGCATCTTCCTGTGGTGTCAGCCTCGGCGTTCTGTCACTCTGCTCCCACAGCGAGACGCCTCTCGGATAATGTCCTGACCTCTGTCTTGGTCTGTCTGTTTCAGATGTCTCACACTGCAATTCTCTGTCTTTCTCTGCTGTGTCCTTTTCTTCCCCTACCCTCTCTTCTCCCCTTATCTCTCCGTCTTCATTCCTTTGAACCTTAAAACCTTTCTCTCCCTCCTTAATGTCCTGTCCCCTCCTCTTTCCCTTCCCAAACCCTCCCAGCATTTGCGTTTGTCGGTGAATGAGAGCGGGCAGTGCCACGTCCACCACTTGTGGTTCCACACCGTGTCGGACATGTTGAGACACTTCCACGCCCACCCAATCCCCCTCGAATCTGGAGGCTCTGCTGACATCACGTTACGCTCCTATGTACAAGTGCAGCGAAGCTCCACCACAGGTGCACAACACACAGACACTAACTGCCCACACACAAGCTTAAAACCAGCCATAACTGTAGATTTAACTGGTGAGGCTTAAATGACTTTGTAACATTTGAAAGTAAAATGAACGCATGCCTTCCTCTCACACATGAAAAGGTGAATTCATAACAAATGAAACTTGCCTATACTCAATTTAGTACATTTTGAGGTTTTGCTGCTACAGAGTCACTTGGTCTGGTTTGACCAGTAGCAAACTTAAACTGCCTCATTTGTTTATATTTAGGTGGTTAAATAAAAAAAGGCTTAAATTTAGGGTGTTCAAACTTTAACTTTTGACTTTAAATTGTTTATTTGGTGGTTTCAAAAAAAAGAAGTGACTGAGCTTGACAGTCGCTGCTCGTGTCACCAAAGGATAACAGATAACAAATCTCCATAAAGTTAAATGTGTTGATGGATAGCAGTGGTTTGTCCTTGTCGACGGAGGAAGCGGAGCTGAAACTCACTGAACCTGCCTTCCTCCTCCTCCTCCTCCTCCTCCTCCTCCTCCTCCTCCTCCTCCTCCTCCATACTAACACTGCTCCTGCCCTCCGCTCTCCTGGCATGGCATGAATGCCCTCCTGTACAGGAGAGTGAGGGGGCGATTATACCGCAGGAGTTTTGCATGCAGGCCGAGACTCCGGCCCCAACCCACCCCGGTGGTCACAAAGAGGCCCTCTGTTTCCCTAAATGCTGGACCTACACACACTCATGCACTCACTCCCGTACATAGAGTGAGGGTTTGATTCAGGGCGTAAAAGGCTTTAGTGATACACTGGTCAGGCGTGTCTTTGGCACCACTGTTGTCGGTGTTATTGCCCACCAAGAGAAAGGATAATAAAGGACACATTGCATGTGTTTACATGCTGCTCTATGAAGGGGCTTTTTACCAGCAGCCTTCTAGTGTAAAGCATTTATCAGCAGCACGGATTAATCCATATTATTAATATGTCTTTTATTAAAAAGACGTGTTTCTTCTTCCCTCAATCTCCTGCAGATGTGACCGTGCCTCCAGTACTCACCCCGCCCAGGGATGCAGGCTGCCGGACAGAATCAGCCCAGCCAGCTCTCCACCCTCCTGGGATCACGGCGCCTGCAGGGCCCCCTCCTGACACCCCGCTCTCCTCGAGCACCTCCTCCTCACCCACCGCCCTTCCCTCTCTCTCCCGCAGTGACCCAGGTACCGGAGGAGGAGTGGGAGGAGGGTTACAGAGCCGGAGCAACAGCTCTGAACGCCTGCTGGAGGCCTCTAGTGGTGCATCTGAGGACTACCACGACGCAGACGGGACTCGCAGGGCCCGAGCAGTGGAGAACCAGTACTCTTTCTACTAAACGTCCCAGGGCAGGGTTCAGTTCAGTACTGTATTTTTTGGATTGTATGAGATGCAGAAAGTTGGAGGTGACTTGGGACGCTCTGCTGCCGATGAAAACGGTCCAGATTACTGGATCAACCATTGTTTTGTTTGTTTGTTTTTGTTTCAAGGCAATTTCCTGTTTCTCTGATTTAAGAAGGTGAGAGTTGAGATCATGCGGAGCAGTGTGTCCATGCTGAAAAATCCCTCAGGCCACGCGGCTTTTGTTTCAAACTCAGTTGTCAAGAATGTCAGTGAACATAAAAGTAGAAGGTAGAAATGTAGATGTTGAGATGGAGCTGGAGACGACACCTAGATGTAGAAAATGAGCGTGGGCAGAGAAAGCAGGAGGAAGTCATCCAGTGGAGTCATATGGCTTTAATTCACCTCCTCTGACCACTTCCTGTTCACCCTTACCCACAGTTCCCTGGGAGCAGAGGCTGTGTCACCATCCCGCTGAAGGGTTGAGAGTCTGAAATGACCCTGAAGAAACAGTCCCTCCCCTCAGCGCTCCCTGAGGCATCCCGTTAATGTTTGTAAAGCTGCTTTGAATCTGTCCCGGATATCCACACTGTCCCTGCAGGGTTCCTGCTCCACACTAACATCAGCACAGCGATCATGGGTGTGTTAGTGTTAGCTCGGAGAGGTTTTTCTTAAACGTGTACAGCCTAAAGGGTCTTAGTGCCTGACAATTACCCTGGACTTGAACAGACTGTTGCCCAGAGTGACAAAAGGGGAGGATGGTGTTGACATGTTGCATTATCACAAAAGCCCAAAAATGAAATGCGAGGTGGTTACTTTACCATCAGTTTCTGCAGTTTCTACTGAAATGGTTTTGTTCTGACACTTTTATTGATGGCTGCAACAAACACACACACACACACACACACACGTTGTTACATATCAGTTTAAAAAGCGTTGAAGTGGAAGATGAACAACACAAGTTCAGCCTGTACGAATGTGGCAGGGTGGCTCCCATTTTGCTGTCGTACGGGGTTATTTCTATGATTGTGTGGTGGTGTATTAGAGTCCAAATATTTTTCAATGATCGGTGTGCTACAGTAGTGTTTCTAAAACATGGTTTTTCGAGGTCCCTCAGTTTGGTGCTGGTTCTGTATTCAAGCTTATCATATCAATAACCTGTAGATTAGATACGCTGTTAATATAGGAGTTCACTTTGAAGAAATGCCTTTAAGATATTATTATACCAAATCCAGCATTTACCGGAGGGACTGGGGACTTGTTTTTTTTTTTGAAAGGTGGCAGTGTTGCGTACTGTTTGTGCGGCCTGGTGTGGACTGGAACGGTACGGGCAGTAAGGTAAAGGGTACTAGGCGGCCATGCTTGAATTGAAAGATGTGACATTGCTGCTTTACTTTACGCTGACAGAGAACTGAGCTTACGCTTTGTAAAGTTAATAATTCAAAAGAAAGTCTAAATTTCACACCACAAAATATTCACGTCACTGTAAGAATTGACGTCATGGTCGTACACATTCAGCACAATACAAAATATCAGTTAAAATGTCCTTTTAAAGTAAAGGTTAAACATTTTGGGAACTTATTCACTTGCTTGCCAAGAGTTAAATATGAAAATTAATGCCACTCTCATCGTTGAGTGGTGTCAATATTCTCTTCTCAAAACAGCGAATAAACATTCTTCCCCAAACGTCAAACATATGCAGCACTTTTGTTCAGTTGCACTAAACATATCAAGAGTCCACTTCTGTCTTTTGGAGCATGGCCGTTTAGCTTTGAAGGTGAAATTTCACTTACGGTCAAGGAGCGGACGGAGCAGTTCATGTGCCAATTTGAATCCTATTTTTGAAACATATTTATTCCTCAGCCGCTGTAAATTACATTTTTCCTATCGAGTCTTATTTATGTACTATTGATTGACTCTTCTTGATGAAACACCCTCAGTGGAACCTGTCTGTTGCAAGAGCCCATCTTACATATCACAGATTGCTCACATCTCCCTTTTATTTTCTTAACACTTCTTAAAGCTAAAATTTCTGTTTGTCTGACTGAGTTTTGAAGAGTCTGTGCAATTTTGTACAAAGTGATGTACTTGACATACTACTTTATATTTCTGTGAATAAAATGTGAACTATTGCACATTTCCTGCAGTTATTTACTCACAATCAGACTGAAAATGCTGGAGATTAAAGGCTCAGTGAAGTCAGGAGCTTCAGTGTGGAGTATTTAAAGTGATGGGGCATCGCTCTATGGAGATAAAATTGTCTCACCTCTGTTTATTCATCTGTATTTTTATTATACGTATGAACCGTGACATGTCGTGTGGTTTTCTATCGTTTCAGTTTGTATTCAAGAGTCAGCCTGTGATCCATAATTAGGCCCTAATGCGAACACACTTTGAGTTGCTTCTAAATGTATATGACAGAGAGTGAACCGGTCATAGTTTCAAATGTTTGACCGCTGTCAGTCACTATAAAGACTGATAACATAATCCCAGACATTTAGCAGGTTTTATGTTTCTAATATTTAGCATCTTCAGGGAGATTGGACAAAATAAACAGACGTACTGTCGTTAGCAGCAGCAGCAGCAGCAGCAGCAGCAGCAGCAGCTCTCAGCAGGCTGAGACCTCCACAACACGCATTAGAGTTTAAACCCACTGAGCTCCTCGGGCCTCCAGCTGTAACACACGGATCGTGATGTATTCAGAGGCCCTCTAGAGGTCAGATCTTACAACATACTGGCCAATTGCAACTACATATTGACTATGATTGTTGATAAAAAAAATAAAAACATATCAATCATTTCTATTATATTTGCTTAATACAGTTTCCCTTACACAAAATAAACTATTTAACATAATATGGCATCTCGTCTGTACAGTGACAACACATACACATGCTTAAACACATGGAAGAAGGTATCAAAATGTGTATTTATCTCCTAATAAATCATCTTAAAACTAAACTGCAGATCCAGCGTGCAGGGAAAGGAAGAGAAATTGTGTTGTTCAGCATGATTCATTTCCTTTTTCCATCCTTGTGCAATATTTAGACAAACAGAATTGAATTTGAAGAGTCAAAGAAATAGTTGTTTGGCTTCACACGACTAAGAGAAAGTAAATAAATGAAGGGTTACACACAAACTTCCAACGGGTGGAACAATTGTTGATGGTGCAAAGACTAAACCGGACACATCTACATTAGGATCTCAGGTCCTGCACAGGCTGCAGGAAAACATTAACTTTTACAAGATAATGATGATGCAACTCTAAAACCAATTTTAGAATAAATAAATTGTTAGACAGCCATTAAATATGACATATCTTTTCACACATAGCCACTTGGTGCCTTCAAGGTTCTTGAAAGAGCAACATGCTCGGATCACTGCAGGAACAATCGCACAATCCTGCAATGTGGTTTGCAGATTTTAAGTTCCTGACTGACTTTTTTTTATATATCTAGGTAATTTTTGTTTACGCGTTTTAGATCCTATACATGAAGAGATGGAGTTTCCTCTCTGCATACACCAGCTTGATGAGGAGCAATTTATGAATACCGAAACTATCTATGGCTTCTAACAAATAAGACACAGTGGGCCAGCTTTTGTTTATTTCTGCAACACACAAAATAATTGTCTTCAACTGAAAATGTGCACACGTCCGGTTGCTACTTCTCTTTCAGGGCCTGCTGAGATTGATAAAAAGTAAGCCTGCCATGGCGAGCAACATCGCCACAGTCATCTCCATCACCTTCCCGTGCCTCCACTTGCTGAGATTCTCCTTCTGCTTCTCCTGCATGTGCTGCTTCCTGGCTCTGATGTCCCTCTCCCTCTGCAGCTGCTCCCCGTAGTGAGCCTGATAAAAGGCGTCAAAGTCAAACATGGTCTTTCCTCCAGCCTGGGAGAACCGCCGGGTTCGGTGCTGCTGTGGGGAGCCTGTGGATCTGCCGGTAGTCTCTTTGGAGGACGGTCTCCCTGCACTTTGAATGTCCAGCTGGCTCAGAATACCACGGTCGTATTTCCTCCTCAGGCTGATGTTGCCCAGCACCGTGTAGGCCTCGCTTATCACGGAGAAGCGCCGGGTGGCCTCATTGTTGCCCGGGTTCTTGTCGGGGTGGTAGATGAAGGACTGCTTGTAGTAGGCCGCCTTGATCTGGGACTGCGTGGCACCGGGCGACACTTTGAGGATGTCGTAATAGGCCGTCCTGCTTCTGTACAGCACTGGAGCATCTATTGAGCTGCCGTCACTCCTCCAGCTGTAGCTTCTACTAATTATAGACACTTGCAGGGTATCAGGATGAAGTTTCAGACGTCTCAGCCCACAACTCGGCCTCACTGACCCCTGCTCTGCCAGAATAAAGACAACAGGGCAGAAAGCTCTTAGCTGCTGAGGGGACCTGGAGGTGTTAGGGTGGACGGAAACAGCTCCTCTGCTCCAGGATGTCAACCCAGTAGGCAGCAGCTTCTCCTGGAGAAGAGGCTGCAGTCTTGATGGGAGGTACAGAGGTACTGTTGAATTAGCTTGCAGACTCTCTCTGGTTTGAGCAAAACCGATAACAGGTGACGAATCCAGCTCCAAAGACAGGGCACAACGCAAAGTCCCATTTTCCTGTTGACGTTCACTTGTTTTCACTCTGGAAAGTTTCCGTGATTTGCGTTGTGTGGCTTTGCTTTTTGACACTTTCTGAGCTTCACGTTGCGCCTGGGTTGAGTCCTGCTTTATCCGATTGTCACTGAAGGTGCAGTTTACCAGCAGAGACCCGGGACTTTCTCCGGTGCACACCGGTCGACCCTGGCTGTTTCTGAGAGCGGACAGCCGGTAAACTCCGCTCCCCAGCCTCTGACCGACCTCTGCCATTTTACCAAGAACAGAGCGGTAAACATGCCGGAAAACAGCTGCAGCATCCGGCTACGTCACATGACAAGGAACCAATACGAGTCAATGTTTACAGGAAGTAGGTTTTGTACCCGACCAATCATTTAGCAGAAAACGGGGAACTAAACGATTAAGTATTTCTGGGATAACAAAGTTTTAACATGAGCTTTTCTAGTAACAAATACTAGGCGTTGTAGGCATTTTCCAAGATAGAACATTGTTAAAGCAATTTGTTTTCCCCACACTTTCTTTTAATTTGATGTCATCCAGGCCGTCTTGAAAAGATTACATCAATTATTGGCCACCAAATATGTCATCCCTGATATTCAGTACAGTAAAATCTTCTTATTATCTTGTTTCTCTTTTCTGTCATACACAACACACAATTTGAATACTTTTAATTTATATATTAATCTAGATATTTGAAGGGTACTGCGACTTTTGAAAATAATTTACATAATTTGAATTAAAGTGTAAACATACTTTAAGATTATGTAAAGATTATCCCTGTTTGTAATGTATTAGCATAATTTAACATTCTTCATTGTTTTATGTCATTTTTAAATTGTATTTATTGATTAACTTATTTTTCCCGTATTTATTTTATGCATTTAATGGATTACTATTGCTTGAGGTTTTTTAAAGAGATGCATTGCACTGTATGTTATTTTGAAGTCCAAGAATTACGAGTTTATGTGAAAAAAAGAAAATATATATATATATATATCCCATTAATATAATAGATCTTTAATTAATATTTCTAGGACAAATACGGTGAATGTCTGACTTGGTGCACAGTAGGTGGCGATATAAGCGTCTGTCTTCGCTGGGTTGCTTTTATTTAACTCGACGAAGAAGTACTTTTTACGTCGCTTGCGTGTGACGTCATTTTTATTCACGTGTTGCTACCACAACATTTAGCTTGTTTATGAACTGATATTAGAAAGAAACTGTTTATCCTCAGATACCGACACACACCCAGGGACTACCATGACCTCCAGCTGTCGACGGCCTGAACACACAGCTCCTCCAGATGTGGTCAGTGAGGCGGTTTATTGTAGTTTTTAGCTGCTAGGCTAACTGTAGTCCTGCTTGTTCCAGCAGGAGCGTTTAGGGTCTTTAAAGGTCCCTTCGACAGCTCTTAGATATTATACCAGCATTTTAACAGGGAATTAATACATGCTGCCTAGATGGTAGGCTAACTACTCAATTATTTCTTTAATAGTGCAATTAGCTGTAGTATGCTAGTTTGAGTCTCGTGCATCGAAGTGGGGCGTAATGATAATACACGAGAAGCACAAACAGGGACTACAGTGGAGTCAGCTGACAGCCAGTGTGGTGAACTGTTTTATGGGAGTTTTAATCTGATGTGCTCTCATCCAACCAGTTCTACAATGAAGACGAGGCAAAGAAATACTCTCAGAAGTGAGTCTGTGTGTTATTTGTTCACATCTTCCTGATTCGTCTCTGTGGTCACTGTGTATCGAGCTTAGCATATCTGCCATATCTATCGTTTTCTATAATATGTAGCAGTTTAGGTGTATTATGTGAACTAAGTAGTTAAAATAATGGAGCATCATGGGTTGGACAACTTTTTTTAAAACAAACCACTGACAGATAAATGTTCAAATTCACCAGCCACCAAATAGTAAATCATTACTTTGTGGCTGAAATCTACCAGCCACTTCCATGTTTTACCAGCATTTGACTGGTGGCTGGTGCTTATTTCCATCCCAGTATCAACAGACAGTTGTGTGTGTTTGTAGTGTATAAATTGACTGTAGTCTGTCCAGTCATTGGTATAACACTGTTTTAAATTCTGTTTTAAGTTGAATTTACACTTTACATTATAAACTGTGCAGAATGCCCTGTCTGGTTCTGCAGACTTTCTGTAAAGAGATAGTTGAAGAGAGATTGCTTCGGTTGCATGGTAGATGATGGCATTTTGCCACATGTAACGGTTGAGTGTGTTTCTTTGAGAATGCCAGAAGTCGCATATTAACCTGTAACTGAAAGCTGTGTGTGTTTTGTTGCTTCACAGCTCACGAATGATTGAGATCCAGACCCAGATGTCAGAGAGAGCTGTAGAGCTTTTAAACCTGCCGGAGGGACAGGCGTGCTTCCTGCTAGATGTGGGGTGATTGACACTCAATACGTTTACACGCAGTAAATTACACTATTAATCTGATTTAAAGCAACATTTTGAGTAAGAAATAATAAAAGTTCTGAATGTAGTATGATTTGTTTGTAAACTCTAAGTACTGTAGTTTTGCTAAAACCACAGCAGCAACATGACAGAAACGTGGCTCTGGCAGTTTAACCTGAAGGTTGTAAGATTGAGAGTAATAGGATATGAAGGACTCAGGTGACTGTCTGTTCCTCAGGTGCGGCTCTGGGCTCAGTGGAGACTACCTGTCGGAGGAGGGACACTACTGGGTTGGAGTCGACATCAGCACCGCAATGCTGGGTTAGTTTGACACTGTTACATTTAAACAAGAAGCTACGGCTGGACGGTAAACCCATATAATATTGATTTTGTACTAAATATCATCTGCGATCTTATTAATGTGATGTCGTTTAAATGTATTTTTAAAAAAAGTATAAAAACATTATTGTCCTCTTTTTCAAGTGTAAACGTCTTCCCTGTTGCAGATGTCGCACTGGACAGAGAAGTAGAGGGAGATCTTTTAGTGGGGGACATGGGCCAGGGGATGCCTTTCCGACCCGGCACCTTTGACGGTTGCATCAGGTGAAGAGCAAAGAATGCTAATGTTAGATTTTTCCCTGGATTCATTTTTAAATCATTTCAGTTTTTCATTCACCTTTTGCTTTATTCCCCGTCAGTATCTCTGCCCTGCAGTGGCTCTGTAATGCAGACAAGAGGACACATAGTCCTCCAAAGAGACTCTACACCTTCTTTAGTACTCTGTACTCCTCTCTGGTAAGGTTTTATCTCCCTTGTTCACTTCTTCGACAAAAATCCAAACATCCAGACACCATATTTACTAACATCTCCATGCTCTTTGTCTTTCAGTCAAGAGGCTCACGTGCAGTTTTCCAGCTTTATCCAGAGAACTCGGAACAGGTGAAATAACATTATGGATGGTGACGATTTGTCCGTATTCCCTTACTGACCCTCAGTCTTCTTCTTCTCTCTCTCTCTCTCTAAAGCTCGAGCTGATCACGACGCAGGCCATGAAGGCAGGCTTCAGTGGAGGCATGGTGGTGGATTACCCCAACAGCAGCAAGGCTAAAAAGTCTGTACCTTTCTAGAAGCTGCGCTTTTATTTTGACACGTTCAGCTGCAGTCGTCTGCAATTGATTCCTTCTTAATAGCCTGTGAAATTAGCAACAGTGTACTTGTAACACGAGGCTAATTAGAACAGGACAAATTTCATATCGCCTCGTGATGAATTATCGCTCATTAAAACGGTTCGCCTGATTTACCTTTTCACACACACATCGTGTTTGTTTCCAGGTTCTTCCTGTGTCTGTTTGCTGGAGCAACAGGAGTCCTCCCCAAAGTAAGAAACAAAGGAGTTGGTGTTGGCGGAGGTCACGCACGTCCGCATCTCATTTTAGCGACATTATAATGGCTGTGACCTCTCTCTGTTCACCTCAGGGACTGGGATCAGAAACTTCAGACAGAGCGGTTCCAAACCAGGTCCAGTTTTCAGGACAGAGGTAGAGATATTCATCATTCAGAATATTGTGGTAGTTTGATGACATCGTGGAAGTAGCAGTTTGCTTCTGTCACCAGAGATGATTTGGATTTATTTGTTTGTTGGTGTGTTTTATTCAGAATGATGTGATGAGACACAGCTGTCTGAGTGTCTGATGAAAATCTGTTAACACATTGTTTCTTGACGTGCTTACTGCTGAAAATGTGCATATAAAGCATTTTGTAGATAACCCAAATGTATGGGATTTTAACACACATACATTTTAATGCTTCTTCTTAATGATTTTTAGTTAATGGTTTGATTTCTTTTGGGGTTTTTTGTAAATGCATTTGCTGTTTTAATCTTAAATGTGAGAATTTTCAGCTTTTCTTTATCTTTTCTGACTGTATGACTGAATATCTTTTGGGATTTGGACCGTTAGCTGGACAACATAAGTCATTTAAATATTGGTCCTTGCTAAATATTGGGCTCTGGGGAAATTGTGATCACTTTTCTTTACTATTTACTTCCTATTACTTGCCGTCAGGATAGGCAGCAGGTCTTGGCCATAAAAGGTGCAGGTTCAGTCGTACCTGCTTTGATGAAGCCAAAAGACCGAGAGAAATCTAGAAAGGGTCGTTGTCCTGCCTGACTTAAAACCCTGTCAGGCAGCTTTTCCTCCCTTTTACAAAGCGACCTTCAAACAGAGTGAACGTGGGAAACATTTTGAGTCAGAGGCAGAGTTTTACAGTTTTACAAAGAACAAGGCGCATTTTAAACAAGCTAATCGGCCAAATTCTGTCTTTGCGAAGATGCCGGTTCAAAAACATGAAGGGGAAATCGGCGAAGAAGGGACGAGACTGGATCTTTGAGAAGAAGGAGAGGAGGAGGAGACAGGGACGGTATGTACTTAACAATGTAATACACTTAAGTTGAACTGAATGACCTCTGATCAGCTGTATTCTGTAACACTTGCTGACTTCTTGTCTGTGCTGTGTGTTTGCTGGCCTGCAGGGAGGTTCGAGCCGACACAAAATACACTGGACGTCAGAGGAGACCTCATTTCTAGCTCTGACTCATGCAGCCGTGCCTTCATCAGCTGTCGCCTGAACCACCCCCCCGCCCCCAATCAACTGTGGAACTGCAGTGTTTGGACGTCATTTTTCAACTCTTTAATTCAAGTGGATGAGATGCAAGAGCAACATGCTATTACAGCCCTTTGCTGTCGTATTCGGTGGCAATTTGTTTCTCACAAATGGCGGTCAGAGTGCACTCTCCGTGTCCATGTTGGCTGGAAGATGCCAAGTATACGGACATCTGTGCGGCTTACTGGTGACACAAAACACTGTGGAGATCGAGTTGACATTGACAGCACCAACCGTGTCATAGAATATCGTATCTCTGATCAGCTGTTTATTGTTTTATCTGCAGTTTTTTCCAATTAAAAATCTGCACAAATAGAGATTTGTATTCTATTTACTGTTTATTTTTCCAGCACGCAGATGAAATTGAACAAACAACCTCCACGCATCCGTGAACACTGCACTGTACAACCACAGATTCAGATTGGTGTGGTGGTCCTGAACAAACTGGCAGTTCGTTAAGTTAATGAAGATTACAAAAAAGGGAGAGTCAATGGAGGAAAAAGGCGCTCGGTCATAGGGGCATAAGGGCATAAGTAATTTCAAATAAAATTATAAAAGACATAATTTTGTATTTTTGGGAAATTACTTTTTATACATTTGATGGTTTATGACAACCATTATTATTAGTAGTATAGTACTCAAGACCTGCTGTATAACATAATAAAGACAGATGTAGACTTGATGTTTTATTTATTATAACATTTAAATTTAAGTCTCTATTTGGACAAGTAAGAAAACAATGAATCATAGTAAATGAATGAATAAACATAAGGATAGCTGGACAACAACCTAATAGGCACGTGAAGGTATTCCCAAAAAAAAGAAAAGTAAAGGCTCTTAACTAGGCTGTATTTCATTATACATAGTTGTAAAAGCAAATGTAAAATCCTAATAAATGTCGAGGTCTGAGCAATGAGCGTTCTTAAAATGAATCAACCAGCTTGATTGATATTCCCTTGAGTGCGCAATAAATAAACATGATTTATGGAAATAGCCCACACACACAAAACACCCTGAAGTCTGCACCGCGTGTGGCCGAGAGAGGTCGCTGCGCGCTTCCGCACAGTGGAAACCACCTGGGCGTTATCTCCGAACCTGCTCAATCCATACCCAAATCCAGCACAATGTCCCCACTCGGCCAAACGCTCAGTCGGAGGTGATCGTTTCTTCCCAATGCAGCCTTCAGTCTGTTAGACTGACTTTAACGGAACCACAAGACACTTGTAGAGCTTGATTTTTTATTTTCTTTCTTTTTTTTATTTTATTTTTTTACAAAAAGGCCAATTAGTGCGCGCTGAGGGTGCGTAATGGGTTAACGGAGGAAAGGCCTCGCCTCACCTTTAATGCGCGTCACCCGGCTCTGTAAGTGGTCCCAGCATTCAAACGCAAGAGGAGGGGGGGTGGAGGGGGAGATCACCGCCTCTCGCCGCCGTCACACGCGCATCCTCGACCCGGTCGGTCTCGCACCATCCTGTCGGTCTCCGCCCCGCCGCTCCACCACCGTCCACAACACCGCTCTCACCGAACTGAGAGGAATAAGAGTGATTCACCGGCACCATGAAGGACCGCATGCAAGAACTTAAACATGTAAGTTGCAGTTTGGTTACAGTGAGCGTGCACCTGTTCCGCGAAGAGACGCGTTTTGAACGCGCTTTAACGTCACCTGAAAGCCACGGACCCACGCAGCCACGCAGGTTGAGCAACAGTTGAGGCTGTCGGGGGTCTGATGGAGGCTGAAATGTGGTGTTTCGTTACAGGCAACAGGCGCGTGGTGCTGCTGAGCGTGTAAAGAAGGATAAAGCCCGGCTAACATGAACGGTTCGGGTGTTTAATCGAAGTAAAAGTAATATTCTCTCCTCATTCTCCAAGCGAAACATCACTTTGATCTTTGGATTTCAGGATGTGTCTGAGACTCCAGAGGGACTTTATGTGAAAGACACTTTGTACTTAATGCTACTGGATCTGGACAGGGTTATTGATTTAATACTCTATACGTGTCCAAATGGATTTTCTGTAATCTTTTAAAATTGAATAGTTATCAGAAAAGGTTAGATTGCAAATTGTGTAGCGTATGTGGAAATGTCAATGAATTAGTGTGTGTGTGTGTGTGTGTGTGTGTGTGTGTGTGTGTGTGGTGATGGTGGTGGTGTCTGATCGATCTGGCCAACTATGGGTGTGTGATTGAAGTAGGAAATTGGTCCCAACTCGCCCATGTCACCTGTTAAATAACCGTCCTCTGCGCATCACAGGAGGTCTCATCTAATAAAACCTTTGACCACTGAGCACAATGATTTGTCCTTTTCCACATCTCTACCATCAGTCCTGCATCCTCTAGTCATGAAAATAAAGCCTTAAAATCTTTAGATTCTATATGTTTTGGCCTCCTGACAGTTGCAATATACTCACATATAAACTCTTTATGATTGTTGCATTTTATTGTTGAATTTGGGGATAAAATGAGACCAAGAGGATGCATGACTGATTAGGTTTTTGGTTGGAGTATTATCCTCCGTGGGAATGCTACGTTCAAGCTTGATATAGCCTACTGTGTGTGTGTGTGTGTGTGTGTGTGTGTGTGTGTGTGAGAGAGGTGGTCATTGTTAGATATGGTAATTTGCAGTTAAGCTGAGGAGAGAGATGGAAAACAATTTACGACTCCTCAGTTTTCAGTGAAGGTCTGAATTGGTCTCAGCGGAGAGAACCAAGCCCTGCCAAGTGTGTGTGTGTGTGTGTGTGTGTGTGTGTGTGTCCAGCCTGCCAACCTCCCTCCCGGCAGCACTGGAAGAATGCAGTTGTTCAATTGAGAGAGACAGAGAAATCTCCTAAATCTTCCTCAACCTGCATCCTGTCAAACAGCTCAGGGCCGACAGAAATTGTCTGTCAGCTGCTGATTCCATTTCTTATTTTCATTATTTTTGATCATATCTTTCATCTCTGAGAAATGGCTGCTGAAGCGGCTTCAGCCAGACCAATTTCTGGCAATTCGGACCAAATAAAATTGAAGTAAATTGCAAGTCACAGACTGTTATTTCCCATCAGCACTAGATTAATATTGTTTTCCATTTACAGCCTCAAGTTAATGCAGCTTCTTGAATCTCATGCAGATGTCTCAGCGGGTCTGGACAGCACATTACAACAGCAGATTGTTGGAAACGTGTGTGATTATAAAACAGCTTTGAACTAGTGTGCAATAGACCAGGGCGGCAGCTAATTATTATTTTCAATATTGATTAAGTAGTGACAAATGTCCATAACAAGATCTCAAACGTGCGGTTTCATTTACAAATTTGTTTGATAAATGATCGATTAATTTACTAATTGTTTCAGATCCTCAAGGGACCGAAACCTTTTGCAGCTTCAGCTTCAATTTGGTGAAACGTTGTAACATGACCCTGTTGAGATTTGGTGGTGAGAGCTCAGTGGGTTATTACCAAGCCTTTAGCTCAATGTGTGACACTGAGATTGACATTAAACGCCTGAAGCTAGCCTGAAGCTAGCCTGAAGCTAGCCTGAAGCTAGCCTCGCAAAGCCATACACAAACCACGCTTTTTGCTTTGCTCATTGAAGGGCTATTGACGAATAAACTTTTCATTTCAGATAGTGTGCACAGACGACTGTTCTCTTCCTCATTGATGCCTCATCTTGAACCCTTCAGATGATTCGATGAACCCGCCTGCTTCCATATACTCTTGCTGGGCTGTCAAAAATATTTGCACAAGCATTTCATTTTTGAGTGAATTTGTGACACGGAACGGTCCGTGCAGATGGCAGACCAGTGCTTGGGTCCCTCCAAGAATCGTCACATGGTGGATTCAGATGCTCCTGACTCGTAGGGTCTCCCACGGCAAACTGGTCTCTTGTAAGAGGCCAAATTAATAGCACCTTAAAGACTTCTAGTGGGAAAGAGCAGCCTCACATGGCGAAGGGAAACCTGGTGGAGCACTGTGGAGCTATTAGGCTTGGAAGGAGACCATGCAGGGGAGCGCCTGGTGGCTCAGTCAGTATCCAGGGGGCCCAGTGGGGCTCAGCCTGAGGAATGCTTTGGGATCCCTCAGGAGGAACTGGAGGAGATCCGGGTTGAAGGGAGTCTTTCTTTCTTAGCCGGATGCTTCAAATCATCTACAGCGAACTGGGAGATAAAGAGTTGAATTGGCTTTCTAACCTCTCAGTGAGCTTCATCTAGCCTCCAGTCTTCAGCACTAAATTGTACAAGGTGCATAATGTGGACTGTAGGTGACACATTTCACATGCGAAGGCAAATCGAAATGTACACAAAATGATTGATCTAAAAAGAATCCAATGCCAAGGCTTTCTCGACCTGATTGGCTGTTAGCTTTTGATTAGTAATACACTGATCCAATATGTTTTGTGCCAATTGCTTAAATGGGATTAATAATTAGCTTCTAATAGCATATTACTAAGGTATTACATAAGAGTTAATTTTTAAATACAGACAAAGCAAGGGAGCAGCATAAAGAAGAGAACTGACCTTCACAGAATTCATTGCTTCTGTGTCTTTGTGTTTGTTTTTGTAGAGTCACACTGCAAGTTTACTCACCCATGTGTCATTTTGGCAGGAAATTGAGTTTCGCTCATATTTGCGCGAGGGTGCAGGTTCTGCTCCAACATTTCCCATATGCACATAAAGCTACTTTATGAGCTCAACACCTGCCTCTGACTCTGCTCTTCCAGTAGCTCATTAGCTCGCCGCCTAAAAACTGACAGCCCCGATAACTAAAATGGTCATGCGGCCTCTCCCCTCGTCCCCGTCACTCCCGAGTTGACCAAGCGGTGATTTGGTGACAGGTGGCGCGGATGAGATGCGTTTGTCAGCCTTGCTCAAGCTCCAAAAAACCTGAGGGGAAACACACTGATGAGGTTATTACAGATTTCACACACGCCACAGGAACTGTTATCAATCAAATGAGATAGTTTATCTCCTCTTTATTTTTCTTCTGATTGACCGTATCTGCCTCTTTCCCCTTCTCTGTATCTTTTTAATAATAAAAATAATCTCTTCTTGGTAATGCGGAGTTCCCCCATTATTCCTCTTTGCTCTCTTCCTGTCAGTGATTTGTCGGATGGCTTCCTGTCTTCCCATACATTGTCTTCTGTGTGCAGCCTTGTTTGTCTGTGTTAGTCTTGGTTCAGGCACCTCTGTGTGAGTGTGTGTGGCGGAGGTGCTCACTGTCTCTGCCTGTCTGCCGTCAGAGTGACACATTAACTAATGGGATGGATGTGGAGCATCGACTCAGAGGCTGGTGTGTCTTTGACTCGCTTGTTTCTTTTCATTATCCTTTCTCTTTTTTCTCTGCTCTCAGCCGTCTGCCCTTTATCCCACTTTCTTTCATGTCCTCGCCTCTTGTTCTTCTGTCCTTGACATGATCTTGGCTGTTGACACAAACAACTGTGAGGAAAAAAAAAAGTCACTTTGGTTGCTGTTGAGCTGAACACCGATCCTAGAGGGTCAGAGGTTTTATTTGTCTTCGTTCAAAGCCTTGAGCCTCTGTAAACGTTCGGACCTGTGGTGGTGAAACCAGAAGCTTTCCGGTCGAGCTCCACGGATGAGCTTTGACCCTTAAAATCATTGGCGAGGGTAATTAAGTGACAGCCAAATGCATTGTCATTATCCTATGTTGACATTATTAACCACGAAAAAGGAATACTCACTCACAAACACATTATACATAAAACATAGAGGCTGCATAATTGCATTAATGAGCCATGAAATGAGTGTGACCGATCTGGCATTTCACCAGGGACTTGTCTGTCTTTGCAAATGAGGTGAGAGTTGCGAATATATCCGATATCTGTCAGCTGCTAATAGGTATGTTTTTAATGTGTGAATGGATGGTCCATTTAACCATCACTCACAACACAATCCTTATTCCTACCGGTAAAGTGTGAAATAAGGGGTCGTATTTATGTTTATGATTTGTACCTGTGAGATTTACTTGAAACCAGTGGTATTATTGTCTGCCGATGGGTTCTGTGGTGTTGACTGAGTGGTGAAATCTTGTTGCTTCTTCTCGTGCCTCTCAGAAAGAGTAGCAGCTCCCGAGACGTCAGCTAATGGAGATCCTTACAATAAATAAAGATGATTCAGTAATCAAACCTTGCACATCTGCTGTGGGAGAATTAGCTTTGGGTCATCTTTGTTACCGCTTCTAAAAATTGAATTTGTAATTTCTCCTTTCGCATCGTCTTGTAACTGATGGCAGTGGAGCGGTTCTTTAGCAGCACAGATAACGCCTTTTATTACAGATACTTGTTGGAGATTAAGGCTGTGAACCGTCATTGACCTCATTAGGCCCTAAATATCTCTGCCTGTCTTTGTTGGGTGATGATCTTTTCCAAAGTTCACAACAACATTTTTTTCCCCCATCAATTACCCTCCAGAATTATATATATACGTGTAAGCTTTATCTGATGGTCAGTTGTCCTACTGATCATCATTTGCCAGTGCCCACCAAAACCAATACCACTGTTTTAAAGAAATTCTACAGTTAGGGTTTGGTTAAACGTTCAGCAGATATGGAGCAATATATTTGTAGTTTCTGGCCACCAGGCAAATGTAAGTACAATATTCGCTCTCTTTAATCTCTGTTTTTGGTCTCCCCAATAACTGAGGATAATGTGTGGCTTTAGCTGCTAAAGGCTCCTCTATGTTCACCAGTTTTCAGCCTCAAGAGGCAGCTTTTTGCAAAAAAAGGTCTAAAAACGCACCAAACACTGTCTGTCCTTATGTTGTTGTTTTCCTTAGCAGGACAACCTTTTCTCAGAAAAAACACTTTACTATGACAACCATTACAAATATTCATCAGCTAAAATAATTAGTTAATCAATTAGTAAATTATCAGACAATTAATTGGCAGCGACATTGATAATCAACAGATTGTTTTAAGGCATTTTTCAAGCAAAAATGCAAAACATTTGAATTTTCTGTTTTTCTTTTTTTTCTTTTAACAGAAAACTAAATATCTTTGAACAATTTGAAGACATCACCTTGGGATGATGGGAAATTTAAAAACTATTTTCTGACCAATTAAAAGACCAAATATGAGTTTGAGAAAATAATGAGCATTTAGTTTTTTTAAATGTTGTGTCAACATCTGTTTTCTGATATTTGTCTTGGCTGTTCTCTGCGTTTGTTGTCCTACAGCTTCTTCATCGCTCCCTGTTGCTGCCATGATTCTTTTTCCACACATCTGGCCTTTCCTTGACTTCCCTCTCAGTCTCTGCTGCAAGTGCCCCCATATCTACAATAGAACTGTGTTAGTGGCGCATTGGTGCTGTCATAATCCTTCATGGTCAGCGAGTTACGGAGTGAGGAACTCTGAAAACATCCCACAGGGGAATAAAGAGAAGGGACTGTGGGTGGGGAAAGCCATGGTACAAGTGGTGACAGCGCAGCTCTTTTCGCTGCCTGTGATGTCATTAAAGTTCAATTGAAGCTTTACGACATTTTCTCACCCACTCCTTCAGCGCTGAACACTGGCCGACCACCCGCAGCGGCCTACATGCACGCAAGGCAGACAATTTAGAGTATGAACATCCTCAGCAGCGTGTAATTGATGTATTCATACCTATACCCACTGGCCAATTACGCCAAAATTAAAGTAAGCATCCACTATTTAGTCTAAAAGGTAAGTCGTGTCATCTGAGTCCCTGCGGCAGAAAGAGTTATCCCTGTGATAATTGGTAGATGGCGTGAAATTGATTATCACTCATTTGTGGAATGACGCACTATTATTGCATTATAAGTCATTATTTAACCTTTTGTAGTGTGGCAGTTTGTGAATTTGTGTTTAGGTGTGTTTAAATGGCATCACTTTGATGATTACACTGCTAAAGGTCAGAAAGATGTGAGGGAGGCAGAGGGCGGAGAGGGATGAAAGACAGAGAAACGAAAATGGGAGGAAGAGCAAAAAGAGGGATAAAATCTGGGATTGACAGGATTAGACTGCACGTGGAAGATCAAAATATTTAAGTTGAGCAGAATAAGATGTCGTTTCTCTCAGAACCATGCAATGAGACGGACACAAGATAAAAACATCCAAAGTGTACGTTTGGTTCGATACACGAACGTCAAAGTGGTCTTGAGGAAGGAAAGTGGGAAGAAGAAAAGATTAAATGAGGGCACGAGGAGGGAGAGCGACACAAAGGTAACTGAGTCCATGCTGTGTGGGCCAGCTGCTGTAACGATTCTGTAGTGAAGCTGGAGTCTGGAGGAAGGAGAGCGAGAGAGGAGGAGGCGAGAGAATGACGGACAGGGAGAATGAGAAAGAAAAGATGATTAAAGGGGGAGGACATTGAGGAGGATTGTTAGGAAAAGGAAATTGTTGCACATGCACACACTTTGACTCGGTGCTGCCGCGGTGGCAGCTCTTCTTCTCTTCTCCCACCCACATTCTTCCTCTTTGTGTATCCACTGAGCCCGGCTCGCTGCGGGCGCGGCTGATAAAAACCTCTCGTTAACCTCGGCCAGATCTGTTTTTCACTGGAATGCAAATCAACTAGAAACTAGAAGTATGTTTATTTGAACAAAATCAAATAGAAAATCCCACGTTGGGGAAAAGCTTACAAAATGTGAGGGATTGAATTCCAGATTTAGCCTCATAATCAGACTAGTGCCATTTCTTTCTCACTTCTTTTTTATGTTCAGTACCATGGGTTTTGTTTTGGCCTATCCAATCATTAGTGAGTGATGTAGCCGCCCTGCTGACGTAACTTTCAGTCAACATGGAAACTGCAGTAGCAATTACTAGAAGCAGTTAAGTTAACATTTATTACACTGATTGTAATAGCAATAGTTATTTCTTAAAGTTGACCCACCACAACCGGTACAGCTGCCTTTCTTTTTTTTAAATCACCATTCTGTCTCTGACACAGGAGCATGACGTCCTTTCTCAAATTCACCTGCAAAGATCTGATTGCCATGATTGTTTTTCCAGCTGGGAAATAGTCCGCAATGAACACAACACCAGTTTAATTTAAAATGCTGGTACATTTGAATCTGGTTCCAAATTTGGAGATGTCACTACAGGCCACAATAATCTAAATTGGGCAGTTGAAGGTGTTTAAAGCTGCTCTTTACATTGATACCTTGCTGTCTATGATATATATGATATATATGATAACTGTTTTAATTCATTGTACTGACCCTTTTATTTACCACACACTTGGATACACACACAGTTGGATATATCCGAGCTTTCAGAAAAACACTAGATTACGAGTTGTATTTACGACTTTGATGTTGACGTGAACGCTATTTACAAGTCGGAAACTGGTAATAACGGCAATTAATTTCAAACACGAACACGACACAAGGCAAAGGTTAGGGGGCGAGGGCATGTTGCAGCAGGAGAGTAAGTGTGTGTGTGTAGTGAGCCTATGACCTGAGCCGGAAACATCACTTGTCCTCTTCATGTTTGAAGTTACCTTTGTGTCGCTCTTCCTCCTCGTGCCCTCATTTAATCTTTTCTTCTTCCCACTTTCCTTCCTCAAGACCACTTTGACGTTCATGTATCGAACCAAACGTACACTTTAGGTGTTTTTATCTTGTGTCCGTCTCATTGCATGATCCTGAGAGAAACGACATCTTATTCTGCTCAATTTAAATAATTTGATCTTCCACATGCAGTCTAATCCTGTCAATCCTAGATTTTATCCCTCTGTTTGCTCTTCCTCCCATTTTCATTTACTCTGAACAATAAGCAGATTTCCGTACTGTGTGAGCAGCAAGCCTTTGCTAATGAAGCCTAAGATTCACTTTTTATCGTTTATATCTTTGCATTTGTCTACTGCGGGAAACATAAATAAATAATCAAATGTTCAAGTATGTGTGTGTATATGAGTGAGCACATATCCATAATGAATGTTACCTAGCTGTAGTATGCTAATAACTCTAGTTATGCTCTCAGTATTCCTCTGTGCAGGTTTGTATGAGTCATTTCTTATGGGACTGCAGGAAGCTGCTTGAATTGGCTGTAATCCAAACAATGGAAACATAGGAGGACAATAGAGTGCTGCCCACATGGGTTTCCGAGTCGACTTGAACTGTCTCTCACTGCTCTTCTCTCTTCTTCTCAGCTATAACCCGGAAAAGGGTCTGAATGCATATGCTCTCGCATGATCACTGTATTCACTCCTTCTCCATTTAACCTGACAACGTACACATTAACACACACACACACACACACACACACACTCTGTGTCTCTATCTCCTCTTACATACAGCACATACAGTAACAACAGTTGTTGTGTTGCTCTCCTCTTCTTTTTGCTGATGTGCTTATCAGCTGTGAGTCCTGACACCTGCTCACTAGATGTCTGTTTTATCTCTCGCTCCCTCACTCGTGGATTATATCTCCTCCTCCTCCTCCTCCTGTTTACACTGGATGTGCAGGAACTGGCTTTTGTCTTGATGGAGCGACTCCCTGCTGGCATGGGGCCTAGAACAAGTCTCTAATCTAATAAACAGCACAATCAGGCCAGTGCTCCTGCCGGGGTGTTTCACCCGAGTGTGAGCCCCAGAGACAGAGTGAATTGAAGGGTTATGGCCTAATGGGGACCGGCTTGTACAGGCTTCTGTTCTCTGTGTGAGTGTTAACCGTCTGTTGTATATTATCAGTGTGTCAGCTCTGGTGTGCATGTATGTTTGCGTGTCTGGCTCAGAGCATCTGCTGTGTGCGGACGGTCAAGTCCAAGTCTGTAGGCTGAGTCGAGAGTAGAGCGTCGAAGTCTCCTCCCAGCCTCTTTGTGACTCAGCAGGAGCTTCAGATCTGGGTGGGAGGTGGAGGTTTGGAGTGCACCGCTCGGTCTTCTCCCATCATGACCACTCTCAGTAAAACCTCCTTGCTCTGCAGGAGATACAGCATCTCTCTGTGGAGGCAGAGCACATTACCGGTTCTCTTGTGGCTTATTCTGATTCCCTGCCTGTCCTCCTCCTCCTCCTCTGCTTCCTGCTGCTGCCTCTTTTCTCTCTGCTTCTAATAGTCTGCAGATCCTCAAATGCACCTCACTGCCACACCAACACCAAACGTTTATTTATTAACTTACTTTATTAAGCTCTCAAATTGGGAATCTTGAGACAGTTTATTGTTTTGTATAGAATAAATGTATTTTCCAAATGTTCCATTTGTTGGATTAGATATAGTTTGAGTGGGTCTAGATAAAGTTAGCGTGATCACAGTGGATCTGCTTTCCGCTCACTTAGTGTCTCGCCATCTCTCACCGAAGTCTGTCCCCTCAGATGTATTTCTCAAGAACTCGCTCTTCTCTCACTGTTTCTCTCCCCACTTCCTTACATTTCCCTCAACGTCTGCCCTCTCTATGTCAGTGCATCACATTTTCACCCTCCACAGAATGGATTTGTGTTTTGGACAACAAGAAAGTGAGGATCAGCACCTGTCTGCAATTGCGAAGGAAACACAAGACAGTTTAAAAAGTTATTCAAAGGTTCAGTAACTTAAAAGTCATTTTACACAAACTTTATCCTTCAGCGTCTCAGTTTTGTGATACGTGATTTCTCACAGAGGCTTAGTTATTGTGAGATGTTCAGATATACTTTCCGTCTCATTTATAAACAGCTTTGATGATGGGAATGCCAAAAGACGGATTCTCAAAGACTGAAAAACTACAAAAGCCAACCGTGTTTCCAAAAATGAGTGCATAGACAGAAATATACATTTGGAAAAAGCGAAGATGGTGTAATTCTGGCCTAACTCTTTTTTCCCCTTTTTCTTTTGGTTTTTCCCTTTTGTTTTTTTTATTAAACTTTTTTGTAGGGGTGCTTTGCGATTACTTTGGTCTAAGTGGATTTTGCTCTTATTTAAAGTGCTCTCGTGTGTTTGTTGATTTGACAATACACTTAAAACAAACTTCCAGTGTCGTAACGTACATTCATGTCACAGACATAGTCATCAGTTAGCTCGAGATTAGCATACTATTGATGAATAATACTTGATGTATTAAACAGTTGAGGAGGAATCAGCTGTTTAATGCATCCATGGCAGACAGTTCCTTCTATTGCAAATTGATCCCCCGACTTATATAATGAAAAAGTTCCTCCTGCTTCCTGCTTCCTGGTGCCTGTAATGTATTCACATTAGTGTCTTTGTCTGGATGAACCTGGCCGACTGCCGACACACTTGCATGGCATGAAAATAATATCTTGATACGACTTGTGGTTTTTAAATATTTATTGGACCTAATGGTTCAAAGATTTGTTTTAAAATGGAGGTTGGGAGGAAATTGTTTTCTTAGTTTTAAAGCATTTTCTTTTTAAAGTGGCAATTTATTGCAAAAAGACTTGTGAGCCCCAGAACATTGTTCATCCTGCTATGTTGTGTAGTTTAGAGCCAGAACGATAATTTTCATTATCATTATTCATATGCAGATTATTTTGTAAATGATTTGAGGAATTGTTTTTGACTATGTAATGTCTATGAAATGAATGGTTTTGTCTATGAAATGTAGACACTAAATGCCCATTTTAAATCCCCAGGTCCCAAAGGGACATGTTCAAATTGTATTGAACAGTCCAATCCAATGATATTCAGTTTATCATCATGCACTGTGTGACAGAAAAGTATGAAATCAAGCGGAACGAGTGAAACTTTGGCATTTTTGCCTGAAAATATACTTAACTAATTGATTATCAGAATAGTTGCAGATAAGATGGTCGTGGTCTACTAATCAGTTAATCACCAATCCATTAACTGAGCAAGTATTTCAGTTCTTATGTGGTCCAAAAGTCATAGATACTAACTTACACTGATTTAAGTGTGTGTGTGTGTGTGCAGTAAGAGACATGACCAGTATCTCTTTCCCTGCTGTTGGGACATTTTGGGGATTGAGAATAAGGAGTAATTTCAGTCAGAAGAAGATGAAAACGACACTCCCTCTCCACAGCGTTGATAAGCAAATGGATCTCATAGACCACTAATAGGGAATTGGATAAGTTTGACAGAGGCTAGATGAACAAGATGAAGCCACATGAGATCCCTGCTAATGTAGCGTGATGGCTGATATGTGATTAGAAATTGTTTGGACGCCGGAAAGTTTGAGCAGTTTTTGAAGTGTAAAGTTTCAGTTTTGATGATGGAAGCCCTCTTTTGGCATCAGACAGTCTTTTATTGGTCTAATTAGTCATTAAACCATGGAAATCTGTTTTGTTATAATTTGAGATAGAAATGGAAAAGCTTTTAAACATTACAAATACATGCTTCATTCTCTAAGCAGTTTCAGACCTTGCTGATGCAAATATATCATTTTGTAGCAGCAGAAAACACAGAACACTTTTCTTTTTTAGTTGACGTCTAGAGTAACATTTTGTATTCAAAGACCATAAGACCATATCCAATGACCAAAGGCATTTTCATAGTGAAAACAGGTTCCCCCACGTTGTCTTTTGTCTTTGATACTGAGCTGTCCTCTTGCTTATGTTTGCTTCCCATATTGTACATTTAAAGCAATAGTTGGACATGTGGGGGAATATGTTTATTCGTTTTTTTGCAGAGAGGTTCTGTAGATAAGATTATTGATACTACTTTCAACTGGCACATAACTCCGTGTAAAACCACAACGTGTTATTTTTTGAACAGTTTTTTGATCAGAATACACAAATGAGACAAAACACATTCATTTGTGAGCTTTAGAGTTGCCGTTAGGTGGATTTTACTACCTTTGGATAAAGCTAGGCTAGCTGTTTCCCCCTGGTTTCAGTATTTATGCTAAGCTAAACTAACCATCTCTTAGCTATAGCTTCATATTTAATGGACACACTGTATCAATCTTCTTATCTCAGTCTCAGCAGATAAGCAAATAAGCATATTTTCCAAATTATAGATCTGTTTCTTCAAGCTGAGGTATTTGTATGTATGTGTGCATGCTGGTGTGTGAGTGTGCAGGCTGAAGTGTGTTCAAGTCAAGGTTTTCTCTGCCCCTAGGTCCTAATTCAATAATAATTTTCTAATCACTCAACCTATGGTTCTAATTACAAGTGTCGTTAAGTGCTCCTTGTTTCTAATCAGTTGATGGGTGGAGAGCTGGGGGGAGAGTTAACACTCTTCTATTTAACCTTGACTTATGCGTTACATGGTCCAGTCCAGTCGTGACAAGTGTTAATGTAGAACAAATATGTCTTACATTTTACATTGACATTATATAAAATGATGTATTTTAATTTTATCTTTTATCTTTTGAAATAATTCCTAATCGTGTGTGTGTGTGTGTGTGTGTGTGTGTGTGTGTGTGTGTGTGTGTGTGTGTGTGTATTTGTCCAGGGGAAGGAGACGACAGAGGAGGAGGATGAAGTCGCTGTGGGGATGGAGAAAGGCTTCATGGATGAATTCTTTGAACAGGTTTGTTTCTCTCTCTCTCTCTCTCTCTCTCTCTCTCTCTCTCTCGCTCTCTCGCTTCTCCGGGCGGGGGGGGGGGGGGGGGGGGGGGGGGCCCGGGTGGGGGGGGGGGGGGC